>WAAE01003309.1:279646-391233 GCA_013400495.1 Nicator chloris
GGGCGCGCGCGCGGCCACGCCCGGAGCGCGCGGCGGGGCGCGCGCCCGGCGGTTGCGCTGAGGCGGCGCTGAGGGAGCTGCGAGGGGACGGCGGTGGCGGCGCAAGAGGCGGCTCCGAGGGGACGCGGGACGGACTCCGAGGCGGTTCCGAGGGGACGCGAGTCGAACTCCGAGTAGGCTCTGAGGGGCCTCGGGGACCATGACAGACCCCGAAGCGGGGCAGCCGGCCAAGCCCCGGGCGGCGCCAGGTAACGGCCGCAAGGGGAGCGGGCACTGTCCCCAAACGGCCCCGCAGCGGCCGCTCCTCGCGCGCTCGGTTCGCGGGGCGCCTTCGTGTCTCTCTCTCTCCATTTTTTCGTTTCGATTTTAATCATTGCTTTATTTAGTCGCAGAGGAAAGTTTGAAGATGCTTCACCAAAGTTAAGCCCGCGGGAGGAGCGAGGAGCGGTCGTGCTTCGCTTCCCGGGCAGCCTCCGCTTCCCTCAGCCCCGGCTGCCGAGGGGTCACCGGCGGCCCCAGAGCGACCCCAGCCCCGGCTAACGGGGGATGCTGAGCCTCCAGCCCCGGAGAGCGGGGAGTGCTGAGTTCACAGCCTCAGCTAACGGACGATGCTGAGCCCCCATCCCCGGCTAACGGGCGATGCTGAGTCCCAGCCCCGGCTAACGGGCGATGCTGAGTCCCAGCCCCGGCTAACGGGCGATGCTGAGTTCATAGCCTCAGCTGACGGGGCATGCTGAGTCCCAGTCCCGGCTAACGGGCGGTGCTGAGTCCCAGCCCTGGCTACCAGGGAATGCTGAGCCCCCAGTCCCGGCTAACGGGGGACGCTGAGCCCCCAGCCCCGGTAAACGCGGGGCTGAGCCCCCTGGCCCTTCGGGTAACGCGGCCGCAGGTGGTGGTTCCCGGCAGGTTCCCACACCGCCGCCGGGAACGCGTCGGAGCATCACCACGAGCCGCCCCGGTGGCGTAACTCGGGTGGGTTTCTGTGGTTTCCTTTCCTGTGCAGTAACTAGGATCACCAAGGGGAAAACCATGCAAATAATAACAAGCAGAGTCAACAGAAGTAATCCCTGCGGTGCTGCACCAGTAAATAAGGAGAACTTAAGGATTGTTTTTTAACACTATTGTGGCTTTTCACTTCAACCACATCCTGTCTAGGTGTGACTGGAGGAAGTGGTAGGAGTCCTCAGGTGGGGCAATAACGTATACTGAATTTTTACTTCTTCATATCATAATTGACATGGGTTTTGGTCTTCCAGTTAGGAGGTGTTGGTGTGTGATGTGGCTCAGGATGTTTTGGAGATGCAGTGAGATAGCACAACTGACAGCTTCACTTACTGAAAGCTAGAGTGTTCTCCTGTTACTTTCATTGTTCAGAAACAGGCAACAGAAAACCCCTGATTTATTTTATGCTTTTCTTGTTTGCAACCAGAGAAGGAAATGTATTTATAAGATTGCTTTGTGTACAAAGCCTATGGCTGGGTAATTTGAGTTGTTGTATAAATAACTGTGGATCTCTTTGGGCCTCATGCCCAATGGCACATGCTGGTTCTGGTATCCTTGGAGAGGATCTGCATTTCATGTGTAACTATGTGAGTTATTAATACCTCGCCATAGTCACATCGGTGGCAATCTTGTCTCTGCAAACCTTTCCTGAACACGCTGCTGAGGTGGTTTCTCCTGCAGCTCTCATGTGATCACAATAAAATATGGAGTAAGTGGCATTAGACGTAGTTTTGGTTATTGGATGTCGTAATTTGGGGTATTTCCCATGGGAAATGTTCTGAGAAGCATCTGTGAAGACATCTAGTTCACTTTGAAATTGGTGTTTTGTTTTCAGTCAGGGCACATTTTGGCCATTTGACAGGGCTGTTCTTGTTTGGATTGTGAAGTCTTTGCAGAAGGAAATAAATCACAAATGAACCTTGTGCCACACCTCAAGCTGTAAGGACAATTTCCCCCTTCTATCTTAGCCTCCAGCAATAAGTGTGTATTATAAATTCTTAATACAGTTTGATGGTCCAAGTGATAATTTCTTGCTAAAGTACCGGTAACTGTTCCAGTCAGCCTTAAAGGCATTGAAGGCTGAAGGTTGATTCAATTAAGTTTTGTTTTGTTTTGTTTTGTTTTTTTTTAATAGTCTTTCTCCTTGTGGTTTATTTCTTAAAGAGGTTGCTCAAGAACATTTGCTTTTTTTTTAATTGCCTACATAGATTTGCCCACCACAGCAGGCTATAAATCCAAGGTGTGGGCTTGCCTGCCTTTTAGCTCAGAAGAAAATTTCAGTGGCAGGTTTAGGGATACTGTCAGCCATCACTTAGTGTGGGGTTTGTTTCCAGCCTGTGGGGTGGGCAGGGATGGGGATCACCTCCAGGAGCTGCAGCACTACCTCTGCAGCACCTCTGTCAGTCCCACTTGAGTGCTTTGAGCTGGCTTCTCTCAGGATGCAGTGTCAATGAGCCTCACTGAGAAATCAGGCAAGAAATGCCTCTTGATGAAGATATCTCAGTGCTGTGATGAGATGGTTCAGAACTAACTCATCCCACAAATGCCAGACATGTTTCTTGTATCTCATAGTTTTCCACAAGACAGCATCTCTCTCCCTTCTTGTATTGTGAAAAACAACACATTGGTGTTAAATAAAGCATCTTCTTAGTTCAATCTTGAAATTTGACATAATTTGAGGTGTGACTTCTACAAGAAATTCCAAATCTCCAGAGTAGGAAGGTGATGTTTGTGAGCGCTGGGTGTCACCCTGGGACATCCCTGCTTGGCAGCAGGCTCCTGGCAGCCCGTTAGGAGTCTTAGCTGGCAGGATAAGAAACTTCCTGTAGCTCTGTGAATGCCTCCCAGTGCACATTTTGTCATGGCTTTGGCTGGGTAGCTTTTGAAACCACCAGCTTGTTATTTGACCCCAGAGTTACCTTCAGCTGGTGTCTTCTCCTGACAGAGAAATAAGGTGTGAGGAGTTTCTGGCCAAGAAATTCACTATGGAGACTTTATTTCACATCCAGCTAATCTTGTACCTCATTCAACTTCCCAGATGCAACAGGTCTGAGAATTTTGGTTTCCTTAGATCTGTACCCATGACAGCTGGAACAGAACCCAAGTTCTAACAATGCTGTCCCAGAGCTGGCAGGCTGTGGGGTGTTTGTGTTTTACTCCTTACATGAGGTTCCTCTGACTTCTCAGAAAACAAAGGAACGTGATTTCTACTGCTGCCTGTGAGTCACTCTGCTAGAAAAACCTGGGGAGAGAAAGGCATTTGAGAATTGAGACTTAAATGTTGGTTTGCTTCTGCATAAATGCTACTTGGACAGCATTCTGCCCTCAGCTATCTTGCACAACTTAGAAACCGGTGAAAATCAAAGAAGAATTTGGCTTTTAATTTGATTTCTGATCTAATCCATTTGGCCAGAGGAGTAGTGCTAACAGTAACTTATTTGAAGGAACATTCAACATAAATATCCAATGTAGGCACTTTAATAGGCACTCTTGGGTTTAAAAAAGTGAAAATTTCTGCTCTTTTGTAGATGATGCAGATAGCAGCCTCGGTCTGTGTGGATGGATCCTGGTGATGATCTCGTTTTTGCTCACTATTCTTACACTTCCTATATCAATATGGATGTGCATAAAGGTAAAATCATTCACTGCTAAGTTGGATTAAAACTTTAAGCAATGCAGAGTGGCTATTATTGGTCTCAATTGGATTTACCTGTTCTAAACACAAATTAATCCAACTCTGTTCTTTCTTGAGCTATAGCAGACAGCAGATACCAGACCCCAGCACTTCAGGGCTTTCATCTTCAAACCAAAAATAAAAGTGGTATTACAATATTTGGCCAAAACAATTCCTGCATTGACGTCTTTACTACATCTGCCCAGCTGTCATTAGTAAATAAGTTCATTTGAAGGATCAGAATAATTGCAAGAACCCATAGCACTCTTAGAGAACTGATATTTTATTTTCTAAGGAGATCTCTCCCTGTATATCACACATCTAAATATGAAGTATGTAAGCAGAAATCTGTCATTATGTACACAGATGTGGCTGCGAGTGACACATTTGAAGACACAGTGTTGTCTGTGATCACTCTGAGGTTGATGTTTGCAGTTTCCAGACAGTAGGAGCTATTTCCTCCTGGCTTGGCTGATGTGGCATCAAAATTGGAGCTGGAAAAATCCCTGCTGGGTCACAAATACTGCACTTTGTTGTGTTGTTGCCAGGATACTCCTGCTGGCTGCTGCTGGTGCCTGGACCTACCCAGGTGCCATCTTGTTGAGGAATATTTCTTATGGACTACTGTCCTGATTTTTTCCTTTTGCTCTTTGCTTATTGACAATAAAGTTTAGGCTAAAATTCTCAAAAGCAGCCAGTAGAGAAATGTGTGTTAAATTTGAGACTCAGGACTGTCCTAGCCTGATGTGTGCCTAATTTGGAATGCATCATGTGACTTCTGGAAACCTGTGAGTGACATCCAACAATCTGTTCCAGATTATCAAGGAATACGAGCGAGTCATCATCTTCAGACTTGGACGCATCCTGAAAGGGGGAGCAAGGGGACCAGGTATGTCCTGGATAGCAATTTGTTCCAATTAGTCTTGGGCAAAACGATAATGTTGGTAGAGACATTGCAGTAAAGTGGCAAATGGATTTCTCAAGAATTCTGTAACTTCCAGTAAGAGGATGTGTTACAACAGGAATTGGACTTTATGAGCCTTGTGGGTCTCTTCCGGCTCATAAAGTTCTGATTCATACTCTGTATTGAGAAGACAACAAACTTAATTTTACCCAGCTCTCCTTCGTTAATGTATGATCTGCAGGCAGAATCAAAAGCACTAAATGTAAAGGGAGTTTTCAAATGGGTTATTTGAAAAAAGAAGTTTGATGTATCAGTTAAACCCAATGAGTCTGAAAGCCTTGATGTCCTTCAAAAGTAAGAAAAGCCGGTAGAGTATTTGATAGTTTTGACAAGTTGTGTGTGTATATTAGAAACTCTGAGATCTGCAAGAATGTTATTTTCAGTTGTTGCTCCTGCTGCTCAAAGTGACAGAAAGGGGCAATGGCTTCTTCCTTCCTTTTCACCCAGGCTTTGCAATGTTCCACATTGCTGTAAAGCTGAAGGATCTCAGTGAGTCACCAGAACAGAAGGCAGGAGGTTGATGCTTGCCAGAATTAGGCCCCACAAGTAACTATGTGGGGGACATTTTTAAAAGTAGCTGTTAATAGTTCTGGGGCTGTGTTATTTCCAAATGTTAAAAATCTCTAAGTAAGTGATACTCAGATAAATTGAAGTTTCTCAGCATGGATTTTTGAAAATCTTACCTTGGTTTAGAAGCCACTAACAAGTGTTGTGCTGCTGAGCTCCTCACAAAGAGCTGCACAGCCACAACAGCTGGATTTCAGTTTATTGCAGTAACAAGTTTTGTCTGCTTTAATGACCCATTTTCACATCTTCCTGAATGGATTTTTTGGCACAGGTTTGTTTTTTATCCTGCCTTGCACAGACAGCTTCATCAAAGTTGATATGAGAACCATCTCTTTTGATATCCCTCCTCAGGAGGTGAGTTTGTATTTGCCTTTGCATCTACTACAGTATTTGGAAAATTTTGTGCACTTTGCTTTTCCTTCTCCCCTCTCAGTATTGGGTAATGAGCAATTTGAATACAGATTCCTTGTGCAGGTGCAAGGTATTGTGAAGAATACATATATCCCTTAGAAATGTCATCCAGGAAGGGAAAAGCACTGAAAGAAAACAGATGATGCTCTGAGGACCAAATGAGATAATTGAATACTGCCTGAGAGCTGGAATGGGAGGGGTTTGGAACGAAGGCTGCTGGGCTTCATACAACATTCCCTAATTGCTTCTGTGAAATCTGGAAGATTTCCAGGCACAGCAGGGATCTGTGCTGTGCCAATTTATCTACATGTATAAACTGGCTCAAGTAAGGGGATGAAATTGGTACATACATCAAATGCTATTTATAGCAACTGGGGGAATGAGTGGTCAGCTCCCTTTGCTGGGTTTGTGTGCATGTGGCTCCTCTTCCCTGCCCTGCACATGATGAACACGATGGGGGTGCTGCCACTCATGGCAGGTCCTAAAGAACAAAAAAATTACTTTGATTTCTAGTCTGATTTTCCTTGGACATCCTAACTTTGTAGCAGAATGTCTCCAGAGCATTAAGCCAGCTGAACTCAGTGCTGCCAACTTGATGGATAACAAAAGAATAAAACCAAACCATCCCTCTCAAAATGTTAGTGAACAATTGTATCCTGATGGTTATAACTGTATCACTCATGTATCAGGTGCATTTTGTGAGATGGAGATGCTCCACACAACCTGTGTCGTGTATCTGTTTCCTGTCACATCTGCTCGTGGGTTTGTTGCTCATGGTTAGTTGTAGATTGAGACAAATGGCAGCTGTCCTGCTACACTCTAAAGGGTAATTGGGAAAAACCTAATCACTGGCAGGCAGAATGTGCTTGCAGCTGCTGATGTACCATTAGTGAGGTCATCAGTCATCTGGTTTTTCTTTTGACTTGATTAAATTACCCTTACGGATTTAGGTTTGTTTGTGTTCCTTACATAGAGGCAGAAATCCATTTTTATTTGTTCAACATGATTTCTGTGCATGCTACTCATTCTTTAGCTTTTGTGTTATGAAAAGCCTGCTAAAACAGGTAGTTTGGGAAGGGACAGGGCAGGTAAATCTTGAAGGTAATTGTGTACCATGGAACGAGGGCAGCTCTGTGCATGACCCTGGTTGTCTGAGCTCCCGTGTGCAGTGGCACCCTCCTGTCCAGGAGGCTGCAGTTGTACAGCACAGTCCCCACGGCCCTGCTGTCAGGCTGCCTCACACAGCCCTGGTGTAACCTCACTGAAAGGCAGCTGGCACAGGGCACAGGGACCTGCCTGGCTGTGATTCCTTGCCAGAATCACTGGTAAAACCTTCCCAGGTGAAGATGAATTTCAGAGTAAATAATTTCTGCCTTCTCTCCTTTTCCTGTCCCTGGTATGACTTGCAGATCCCTCTGTGAATTCGAGGAAATGGGTTAAAAATAACATAAGGGCAAAGCTAATGGAATGTATTTTTTCACTGAGAAGTTTCTAATCCCATATTTAGTCTCAGCTTTGCAGAGCTGTACTGGGAGGTTTGTGAACACTGGGACACGTTCACATGCAGCATATGTGTGTAAGAACTTTTTTCAAGACAGTGGGAAACCAGGACTTGGTGTAGTAAAACAAATACATGATTGTCATAATAATTAACCTTGTATTTATGGAATATTCTGTACCTTCCCCACTACTTTTCAGATCCTGACCAAGGACTCGGTGACAGTTAATGTGGATGGAGTGGTTTATTACAGGGTGCAGAATGCCACCCTGGCCGTGGCAAACATCACCAACGCCGACTCAGCCACCCGGCTCCTGGCACAGACCACCCTGAGGAACGTCCTGGGCACCAAAAGCCTCTCTGAGATCCTCTCTGACCGTGAGGAAATTGCACAACGCATGCAGGTATGAGCAGCTTGGAGCAATCCATCAAACAGCAGGTTAAGCAGCAATCCCATGGATAACTTAAAGGTGTGGATTTATTTTATCTCTAAGTGATAAGTTGTGATTTGCAGCTGTAGACAAAGCCCTGACAAGATCTCTTTGGAGGGCACTTTGCAAAATAAGAATGAGGGGCTAAAGCACTAAGGGCTTGTGGGACTAGCATGTGGGAATGAGGGATACAGGAGAGGAGGGCTTCCCTGGATCCTTGTGTCAGTCCTTCACTGTTGAAGGAAACTGCCACAGAATTCCTTCAATACATTAATCAAGCTCTGGGGGTCTTTAGTTTAAAACAGTTGTGCTCTTATAGCTGTCAAATCATACTACAAATGCTAAAGCCCGGAAAGTCTGAGAATTTGAAAAGAATTCATTTGGTTTTTTGGTCATTCTTCAAATTTGGGCACTAGTTTGAGCCAGGCGTGTGGCTTCACTTACCTGTCCTGCCTTCTGTAGGTCACACTTGATGAGGCAACAGACAATTGGGGCATTAAGGTGGAACGTGTGGAGATCAAGGATGTGAAGTTACCTGTCCAGCTGCAGAGAGCCATGGCTGCAGAAGCAGAGGCTGCCCGGGAGGCAAGAGCCAAGGTAATAATATCAGCCTGGGGGCTGGATTTGTTTTTTCCCAAGGAAGAAATACATCATTCCTTCTCAAGCCCTTGTAGATAGAAAAAAGTACAGCTTGAGGGAGAAAGTATTTTCAGCTATCTATGGGGAGTGCCTCTGGTTTTGAGAGGCAGTGCTGGAAGAAGCACAAAAGCTTTTGAAGACAAAATAAATGCTTGCATTGCATTCTCAAGACCTGGTGCCAGCTTTTGTGATCCTGCATTCTGGATGGGAGGATACCAGGCACTGGGGCCTTGAGAGCAAACAGGAGTGTCTTGTGCCTGGTGAAAGCACATGCCCAGGGCAGGTGACTTCCCAGGGTGCTGGGCAGTGCCTTTGGTACCTGCCTAGGGCTGAAATCCCCCTGTGCATCCCCTGTTCCTCCTGTGCAGGATGAGCTCAGGTTCACTGGTTTTGCCCCCGCAGGTGATCGCGGCCGAGGGGGAGATGAACGCGTCCAGGGCGCTGAAGGAGGCGTCCGTGGTGATCACCGAGTCTCCTGCTGCTCTCCAGCTCCGGTACCTGCAGACCCTGACCACCATCGCTGCCGAGAAGAATTCCACCATCGTCTTCCCCCTGCCCATAAACATCCTGCAGGGCCTCCTAGGTGTGAAGGAGTAGAGAGCTGGGAGGGGCGAGCTCGGGGTTGGCCCATGTTTGCAGCACTGAATTCCCTGTGTAGTGTAGCTTGTGGCAGTGTTAGCAAAGTGGGTTTGCTGAGGAATCTTTTTGTTTTACTGAGTGTGTTATAGAACTTGTATGTAATGTTTGTGAATGTGAGCAATTGCAATATTTGAAGTTGAAAAGCTCTCAGAATGAGTACAAGCAGGTTGTGATCTTAAATAAGCTTTAACCATCTTGTCCTGGATGGGACACCTCTAATCCAAAACTTCCTTTTCAAATAGAATAGAAAACCAGTTGTGGTAGAGGTGATCCAACATTTGGAATTATTCCTTCTACAAAATGGGTCTGTAGCCCTGCAAAGGGAAGTGGAATAGTGTCCTGAGGACTCCTGAAAATCAGGCTTGTTCTCTCTAAACCAGCCCCCATTGATGAGAAACAGTTTCTAGTGGAACTTTCTGTCTTTCTGCCACCCAGGAATGGCACAAACATGCCACACTTATGGATACAACGTGCTTGTGGTCACTGATGGGCTGCTGTTGTTATGGGGCTGTGTCTGCACAGAGTTACACTGCTTTAAAGCACTGAAAAGGCTCTACCTGTATCTGTTTTTCCTAAAAATATTTTTTTAAAATCAAAGTGCTGCATTTTTATCCAGACCTAAACCTTATTTCTCTAGGAAATGACATGTCTGTAACTAGCAGGAAGGAGTGGTGTTTAACAGAAGGTGCTGCACTGGTGCTTTACCTGTTGGTGCTGCTCTGTGCTGACCTGGAGTGGTTGTTGTGTCAATAAGGGCTTACACTTCATCCCCAAAGCAGCTGAGCCTCAGCTCACATAATCCAAGCTGTTAAACTTCTTGTTTTGTACCTCTGTAGTACAGAAAAATAAGAGAAGAATTGGAAGCTGCATGGGGAAGGCTCGTCAGGCTGCAACCAGCACCGAGTCTGACATCTTTAAATTCTGGGACGTGGCAATGGAACTGAAACCCCAAGATCAATGATGTAAGTGCCCTTCTCCCACTGGCCAGCATAACTCCATGTTGTTTCTTATGCCCTTTCTGCTCCAATCAGCTCTGTATTTACAGGTGTTTTAGGCCTGGGTACCTGTGCCTCGACACGCTGTGCCTTTGTCACTGGCAGGAGATGCCCAAGTGCTGTTGCTTTTCTGCCTGTCTGTTGGGCAGGTTTTCCTCTGCATCACCAAAGGAATATACTCTTGTGTTTGTCAAGGTGGCAGCTCATGTAAGCTGAGCTTTACTTCTGGCTGGGAGCGGGAGAATCAGTTAACAAAGCTGGAATAATTAGCATTGCTGTGCTCAGGCACTTGGAGTTGGAGACAGAGCAACTGCACAGCTCCAAGTTAATCCTTAGGGAAGATGAGTCACTCTGTAACTCCCGCTGCTGCTGCTACAGGTGCCACCTCTGTGAATTCTTGTTGATACCACAAGATGCTTTTTGCTCTCATCTTGAATAAAAAACATGTTCTTTACTAATGAGTGAGTTTCTGAAAGAGTAAAATACTGTTTATCGGGGTCTCAAATGCATATAATTCTGAAGAGGGAAAGCAAAGCAGTCCCAAACTCCTCAAAATAATTTCTGTAACCTTTTAGTAAAAGTCCATGTGCAAAAGATGGCACAAAGAAGGTTTTGATTTTTAAGGTGTGTTCAAACATGGGATCTACAGCTGCTCTTTAATGTTTTCTTCTTTGTAACAAACCCCACCATTTCGGTTCTTCCCATATTTCATACAAGCTTTATTGTATTAAATATAATCAAAGCAAGGAGTAGGGTCAATGACTGGTCATGATTGTTTTCGGAAATTATTGCACAGCTAATTGGCTATTAACATCATTCCCTCGTTAACATACATCCTGCAGGAGGAAGGAGCTCTTGAAGGCATTGAAGGCACTGAACTTGCTCTGTTTCACACATTCCTCACACATCCACATCTGCCATTGCTCTCTGCAGGGGATCCACAGCCCAGTAGTCATCGTCCCAGCCCAGGAACCAGCCGGAGAAGGTGGGAGGCTCGAAGCCCTGTTTGACAATGGTCACCGGGGTCCTCTTGTCCCGCGTGGAGGGGTCTGTGTCAATGTAGCGCTTGGCTGGGGACACAGGGACATCTCACTGAGCACCAGGCCTGCAGAGCAGCAGCTGAACTGGGGCTAAATGGCTGCCAGAGAGGCAGCTTCACATTGGCCATTTGAACAAAAATACCCACTGAAAGTTTGCACCCTATAGTTTTATCTATGCCTGTCAGAATATAAGTTGTGGGAGTCATGATCACACAGTGAGAAAATGAGAAAGGGATAGTTCAGAGAGGAAAATGTGACATTACCAGACTTCAGAGCCTCAGTCTTTTCTTCTTCTTGGGCATCTTTCCCAATCCATACAAAGACCTAAAGATAGAAATATTAATTACTTCAGCAACAATCATTCTCTTTATGAAGGAATAATTTAGATGAAGCCTCAGTGAACAGAGTGCGACACAAACCAGAAAATCCTCATGTTGGTGTGCCTGGGTTGTTGACCAACATGACCAAAGCTGTATTGGTCAATAATGGGAAGTGTTTTGCCTGCATTTTATCTACATGAATTGTAGACCCTTGAACAAATTCTATACTAGCTTAACATCAGGGGAAAGTAGCAGATGTTTGAACATTTTTCCTTAAAACATCAAAATTCATCTCTGAGTTGCCTTGTGGCTGATGTGTGCTGAATCTGTAACACAACAGCACCTCTGGCTACTGTGGGTCAGGTCTCAATCTAGAGCCAACCTGTGCCTATTCTTTGCTCCCCTTGTCTCCCTCTAAACATGACATACCTGATCCCATGTGTCCAGGAGCATCACATCATCAGTGGCAAGGTCATCCTGAGTCAGATCTCCAGGAACTTCTTCAATCTGGAAAACAGAGGGTTAAGATGAGCACAGGCTTCAAGCATCACTTTATCTGTACAAACCACACGATGAAAGATCAGGTGTAACTGCTGGTGGGGGGCTCAGAGCAGCTGAATGAATCCCCCCAGACACTCACGGTGAAACGCCCGCTCTTGTTGGAGCACGCGAAGAGACGTGGGGGGTGAGTGTCCATCTTCTTGTCCTTGAGGCGGGGCGAGGTGCGGTACGGAGCTTTGCCACCCAAGGCTGCCCAGAAATTGTCTGGAAAACAGAAAGACAGGCTGATGCTTCTCCTGTTCATGGAACCCTCACCAGGGTTATGGTTTGGGCAGGACTTGAAGCATTCTTCTGGGTCAGAAAGTCCCAATGGCCTGAGACATACATGAGAGCACTGTTAAACAATGAAAATACCCCAGAGAAGCTCCTCTTGCCCATGTCCACAACTTCTTGTTCTGGGAGGTAAAATATCCATGAGATAATTGCTGAGGATGTGCAGCTACACAGAAATGATCCCAGACTCCACTGTGAGCCCCTCACCTGGCTCTTTGCCCTCAGCAACCTGTACTGGGCGAGCTCCCAGGATCTTCAGCAGCTCCTGTGCTCCTGATTTCTCAGCATTGCTGGCTCCTTGGCCAACCCACAGGTAGGCAGCAGAGGGAGTTTTCAGGACAAAGACATCGTTGGAGTTCAGCTGACTGGCTGTAGGATCCAGCTGAAAAGAAGGAACACTGCAGGTGTCAGATGTACCCATCCTCTACACAGTCTGTTGTTCAAAATCAAACCTGAACTTAGAGTTGAATGAACTGCAAACAAGATTTTCCATATGAGCATGTAAGGCTGTCAGATGTGTTGTATATTCCCTGTATCCAAGTGATGAGTTACATTTTCCACACGGGAAGAGTAAATAACTGATTCAGCGTATGATTCCAGGTACACATGACCTATAGCAGGAATGCCTGGCTGTCGTTGTGCCAGCCCTGGTGGTTATGGCAGGAGATTAAGGAGCTCACCAGGGAGCCCATGGCAGAGCAGTCTCTGCTACCAACACTGGTCAATCATTAACACCAACTCCGCTGTGTCAACAAGGACAGGCCTCTTGAAGCTGGGATCTTGGGAAGTTCCTGCAGCCATAAACCACTGCCCTCTCCTCACCAGGATTTAATCTCCCCTTTGTTGTTGCACAGAGGTGCTTGTGTGTGTTTTCTCTCAGAGCAGTGGGCCTCTGAACCTGTGTCCTGGTCCAAGTTCCTCTTCCATAGAGGGAACTGAACTCTTCAATGGATCATGTTCACACCATGGGCTGTACACACAACACCAAGGCTGACTCTCCCTCCACGTACCTCCACTGCTCTGGTGGCTCCGGAGGTGCTGGAGCGGACCTGGAACAGCCGCGTTGCTGCAGGAGCAGTCTGGCCTCCTTCCCTCGAGGTTCCACCCTTGTAAACAACCAAGGGCTTTCCACCAAACATGCTCATCAGGTGAGGGGGCTCTTTCCCTTGCACTACTCGTTTCTGAAGAAAAAGAAACTTGTCAGTTTTGAGACAAGACTAACCAGAAATGGCTTTTACAACTCTCTGTCAAGGTGGAATATTCACAGAGCACCCAGCTGGGCCAGGTGTTTTATATATATATATATATACACAAATTCTTTCTTTCCCCAGTGTTTGGGTTGGTTTCTGCTGGGTGTCTTTACCTGCACGGGGCTGCCTCCCAGCTCCTCATCCAGCTGCACTGTGAGGAATGCAGAGGTTGCAATCTCATCCTGTGTGGAGTCGGCGCCCTGCCTGGAGAACAAGGCCAAATCCCAGGTTTATTCTCAGCCTTTCCCTCCCACGCACACACCTTTCAGAGATCAAGAGGAGGTAAGGAAACCCTGTGTTACCGAATCTCTGCAGCACTTCATTCAACACAAAGAAGAATTTCCTTATCCCCTATTGTAGCACAGCGAGTACAGGGGGAGATAAGAACATTTCCTAGATAAGCAGTGCTTTCCTAGATAAGCAGAGCTTGATCCAAAGAAGGGAGTAATAACTGGCGGGCGGGGCGGGGGGGAATAAAAAAGCTTAAACAGCAATTCCCTCCGTTGTTCCACTTCAAATGAAACATCCCACACCTCTGGTATTGTTTTGTTCGGAAGAGAAACTTATCCAGGGTGAAACTTTATCCCCCAAAGATCCTCTGAAAGCAGGAACCAGCAGTGATCGATTTTCCGAGTGGACTCGCAGCCCCAGCGTTTCCTGACTTGCCCCAGGTGAAGTCCCGTACCAGGTGTAAATGATCTGTCCCCGCTTCCCGTCGTGCTGGTAATCGTACAGGATGATGTAGCTGTCCCCGCCGTAGAACTGCCCGTACGTGGCGGGGTCCACTGGCACCTTGTCGGAGCCTTCTACTCTCCAGATCTGGCGGAAGAGGAGCAGAGGCGCTGCAGAGCGAGCCCATTGCCGGCTCGCGCTATTCCCGAATTCCGCACCCCGGAGCCGGCGGTGCTGCCGCGCCCTCTGCCGGGACCTGACGGGACAATTCCCATCCGCTCCAGTGCCTGGTCCTGAACGCAGCTTTGAGGCTTTTCGGGGCGTTTTTAAACAGCCAAACCTCGGCCGGGACCGCTGTGGGCTTTTGGACAGCCCCCAGCCCGTTCAAGCCCAACTGCACCCCTGCTTCTATGCTCGAAGTCATGAACCCAGGTGCTCCAAGACATTCATACGTGCAATGGCAACAGGGAGAACAACCAGGAGAAGGAATATGAGCCATGTCCACAGTGCTGGGAAATCGTAGAGTCAGAATTAAGCCCACTTTTCTGCAGGGCTTTCAAGACCCTCCTGCTATTTCTGGTATCAGAAATTCCCCCAGTAGTTACAAGACCTGTGTTGAAGGCTCTCTGGCCTCCATTTGTGTTGCTGCTCTTGCAGCAATGCCATCAAGTAGCAAATCTGGAAACCTTCCCAGAGGGACTGTGCCACCACTGACCTGTTTCTTGCCAGAGCCATCATCCTCCATGCCGTGCTGGGCAGCCATGGCCTTGGAGCTGTGCAGGGTGGCCGCGTCGAAAGGGATCTGCTCAATCTTGGCAACGTGGCCAGAAACGTGAGGCTGCCCCAGCCCTTCTGTCTGGTCCTTGTCCCGCCAGTTCTTGAAGAATTGCTTGAACAAAGGTGTCTCACCACTCTCAGGGAGGACTTGGATCTGAAAGGAATGAGCCTTTAGAGCCATCTCCCTACAAACAGCAGGTTTATCTACTCCTCTTTTTCGCTCTTAGAAGAGGTCATGGAAAAAGTAAAAGAGTATCTGAGAGGAAGAAACTTGAAGTATCAGCTGTGCTGGGGTCAATGCTGCTTTAGTCCAGCAGCAGCACTGTAGAATCTCCCAAAACAGAGCAGATCTCCCACAACAGGAGCTACTTGAAAGACCGACAGGGACATGTCACCTGAGCCATCTGAGCTCCACAGTCCCTGGCCCATGTGGCAGAAAAGTGACCCCAGTGCTTGGGGCTGCCACAGGTCCTTACCTGGGTGTGTTTGGGATAACCCATCTTGTCAATGAACTCTGAGGCTGTTTTCAGTGCTGCCTTCTTCTCTTCAGAGTTGGCACTTTTGCCTTTAATGAAAATAGAGAGAAAGGGGGTCAGGGTTTTTTACCCAGAGAAGAAACTGTCCCAAGTACCTTTTGCAAAAGTAGAAGGGCCCAGCCTTGCAGATAAATGATGCCAAGTAACAAATGGCCATTGTCTGATCTCTTTTGTGCCTGTTGTGATGGCTGAGAGAGAACAACTGCCTTGCTATTTATGATATTAATTCCTTTCTCCCTGGTTCTCTCAGTACCTTTCCAAACGAAGATCTTCCCATCTGTGCCATGGTCCAGGATGAAGCAGTCATCTGTACTCAGGGCTGCCTGGGAGAAGGGGTTCTCATCTGCCACCAGAGACACTGCCATGTTCCCAGCCCCATTGGAGACCTGTGACAACACAGCACAGAGGTCACATAAAGCACCCTCTGCTCCCTCCTGCTCTGTGGCTTTAGCTCAGAACTCAGGGAGGGGAAGGGAAATCCATGTGAATGCACTGGCTGCTCCAGGCACTATTGTTTTCAAACAGGATACCTCTGACACAGTAACAGTATGGCAAAAACATAACACTTACTCTGAAGATTTCAAGTATTTCTAACAAAGCAGGTACTGCTGGGACCAAAGAGAGCTTGGTCCAAAATGGGAAATATCCTCAGTGCCAAGGAAATACCTTCTAAAGCAAACCAACTGCACACAGGGACTGGAGGGTAACTGGGAACAGCCTCCCTGTATCAAGTGGGGTTAAAAATCTGAGTTCCTCTACTGACTAATGCACCAAGTGCCACATAACAAATCATCTTAGCAGATATTCACCCCATGGATACCAGAGGCTGCTTAGAGAAGATTCCTCCCAAAAAGTCTTAGACACACTTCTCCACTCATACAGCTGATGGCAAATGGCACCTTCCAAGTCATGGCTTCATGTGAGTGTTAGAAAGGGGCACGTCTTGCTTCTCAGGCTCACTGTTTCTAGTTCTTTCCTCTCACCTTCCTAACACAATGCCTGACAGCACAGAGGAAAACTCCCTTTTTCCCTCATTTGTTTCACATTCCACCTTTCTCTCAAAAATTCCTGAAAGTCCCAGCTGGTGACAAATACAACAGAAAGTACACAGACGTGCAGTGTAAGCAACCAAGGTTCGTACACACAAAACTTAAGAAGCAGAGTGAGGTAGGAGTAGGACTCACAGCAGCTCAGCTCCTCTCTGCTATTGCACCTCCATCTAATTTCACAACAATCACCCCATTCTCCCCAGAGTTATATCAGGGTTCCTTGTTACCTTGTAGAGCTTAGCCAGCTTCCTGTTGGCTGTGTCGGTTTTGGTCTCATCAGAAGCTCCTTCTGGCAAACTGGGCTTTGGTCCCAGCACCTGTGAGGGAGAGAAAAATCATTCCCAGCCAGTCCAAGAGGATCTTCCTTCCCAGGTGCTCCAGTCAAGAGAATGAGCAGAAATGAGTTCCAGACCAATCATGCAAATCTCCTCTGTTGTCCCAGCGGGGCAGAGGACCAGGTCTGCACTGAGCTGTGTGTTTATACCACCCACACCACCACCCCACCTTCCTTCCACACACCACATTCCCACCCCAGCACGGACAAAGGGAATAACCTGGAGCATTTCCTCGCGCTCGGATCCCTCCTCTGACACGTAGACCCTGGCGCGCCCGTTGCGCTCGTTGTCCCGGATCCCCTTGGCCAGCACCGTGGCCTTCAGCCGCTCCTGGCGGTTGCTCTTGGAGCCACACCATTGGAAGATGTTCTGGGGGAAGGAGAAAGTCGTGTCAGAGCATGACAACACCTCTCTAGACGAGACAGGACTCAGCTGGGACTGAACAATGACAGTGTTACGAGATGCTCAGCACTGAGACGGCTTCAGCAGAGTGGGGGAAAAAAACCTTATGTGAAGTGTCAGACATCTCCTGCCCCTTGAATTCTGCCACAGCTGCCTCTGACGTGGTACTCACACTGCCCAGGTCCAGGATGAAACAGTCCCCTGTGTTGAAGCTGTCCCAGCTCACAGGGACCTCTGTGGCACGGACTGTTCGCCTGCCTTTGACCTGCAGCAGCCTCTGCACAGTGACTTCGTTGGGAACCACGTGCCTGAAGCCAGAAGCCACACCACCAGCCTGGAGGGAAACACAGGAGCAAGGAGTCACACCAGGACTGGGGAGAAGAGTGTATTTCCATGTGTATAACATGTTCTGTCTACCAGAAATTACCCCAAGCTCAAGATTCACTTTCTCTGCTGATAGACACTGGGAACTATTTATCAATGCAGGCAACAGGACCCATGTCAGTTACCCTCAAAAAAACCGAAACCAACTTGAAATGAATGAAAGTAACAAGAAGTGAGTGGGAAATAAACAAAACAGAAAGATCAGGAAAGTCTCAGACATGAGGAAATGTGAGCACTTTGCAAGCATGTGACCTGATATCACTTTCCTTGTGCCTTTGGATTCCTAACAGACACAACTGCTTGACTGCATGTTTTCACTTCTATCCCACTTTATTGTGATGGCAGGGAGGAGTAACTCCCACTACTGTTCATCTCCTTTACCAAAACATTGCACATGCTGGGAGGGTGGGCTAAGCTCAGAGACTGCAAGGTCAAACTGTTATGCAAGTGGGAAGAAATCAAATCTCCTGGGTAGGCGTTTCCCATTAACTTTGCTGCTTCTTAAATTCATTCCAGGTGCCTTGGGACTGCTCTTTCCTCTGCCTCTCGAAGAAAAACAAAACCTTGATTCCTAAAATTTTCTGGGGCTTTCTTTGTGTATTATTAATTCAGCCAAATCTCTCCCACTGGGATCTGCTGTTCTCCACCCTGTGCAGTTCCAACTCATTGAAAACATCTGCCTGAGAATGGATTTTAAGCAACTGGAAAAAGGGCAATTCTCACTCTCCTGGGAATTGGGCAGGATGCCATTTCTTGCAGACACAGGTCAGTTGTCACCCACCTTGTATTTGATGCCAGATTTGAAGTAGCCCAGGAAGGTGGGTGACTCGTGGCCCTGCACCTCGCGGTGCTGCACAGCCTTTCCCTGCAGGTGCTCATCCATCTGCACAGTGAAGATGGCAGCAGCCCCACGCTCATCCTGAGAGCTTTCATCACCTGAAACATGGAGACAGACACTGGGAGGGAATGCAGGGTCTGCCTCTGCATGCAGCTGTGCAAACACATGGGGAGAAAGCAGATTTAACTGTGATATTGTCAAAGAGCCTGGGGTTTGCAGGCTGTGGGGAAAGCCTCAGCACGGTACTCTGTGACATGGACTGCAGAGGGCAGTTAGGAGAGGGAAAAATCCCACTCCCTGATCAGGAGGAACACATCTGACCTCCCTCCTTTCAGGCAGACCTTTCACCTGAGATCTTGTCTTCCCTGTGAACCTCTGCAGAACAGGGACTTACCTCCCCTATTGCCCAGGAAAAGCTGCTTTTAGGATCCGAGCTGGCTGTACTCTCTATTGCAGACACCATGCAAATATTTGACATGAGTAGGGCTATTTACACCCAGAACTGCGCTGCATTTTATTTCCTTGGGTAACATTTACTGGCCATGGCTGCAGCAGAGAGGCTCAGGGGTCACTTTGGGCTCCAGCTCTGCAGGGACACTCCCAGCACTCACCCAACCAGAAGTGCAGGTCGTACTGGAGGTTCCCGCTGCGCTGCTTGATGGTGTTCAGCACCAGGTAGGAATCTCCCGTGAAGAAGTCTCCATACAGGTTTTTTGGCACTGGGACCAAATCAAATTTCTCGACCCTCCAGATCTGAAGGCCGGGTTCTTTCCCAGCCTTCAAAAACTCTGCGTGTTCCACCATGCTGACAGGCTGGGGGTGAGACAGAGGATGCTGTTCAGTGTGCAGGACACAAACAAGTATTTAAATTAAATTGCTTCTCATCTCTTAACTTCTTGTGCCAGGCAAAAAGTGGAAAGTTTCCTTTTTTCTCATGCACTGAGTTTTGAAGGGGGGAAAAAAATAAGGATGTGTGTGGAAAGAATCCCTCTCCATTGATCACTGTCAATTTTCACTTTCAATCACCTCTACTTCCTGGTTTATTCCTGGCTTATCCTCTTCTAGACTCTATTGTCTCCCTCTCTGGATTTTAGTCTCTGTATTTTCCTTACTAATTTATAACTTTTCAGTATGGCACATAAGTGAAGCTTGACATTCCAGGCTGTTGGAAAGAAACCCCTTTTAACTCCACAAGTTGTACATCCTGCACAAACATGATTTACAAGTTTTCTAAAACCAAATGGAAAATGCTGTGAATATCATTGAATATTTAGGTAATTAACAGGTTTCTTAAAGCTCTTCTGTTCTGACCTGTTACTTTAACTGCTCCCTTGTAGGAATTACATTAATTTACACAACAGCCTGTCCTAAGGACACTGCAATTTTGGTTTAATATGTTTATTGCCATACTTATGCAATATATCAACACTGTGCAATATCCTTTTTTTTTAACAAACATAATGAACACTTTCCTCTCTTATAAAAGAATTCACTTTGATAATTCAGAAAGGAAATAAAACATTTCTGGTGTATTGGCAATGAAGTCTGTCCATCGATCACATCATGCCTTTGAGTGCTATCAGGTAACAGGGAAGAAAATATTACAATATTACATTAGAAGCATTCAGTATTTTGACAAAGAAGATGTTCACAGGAGCTGATGGACAAAAGTAAAATATGCTCAGTTTTCAAGGCAGAAATAAAGAATGTTACAAACTAGAAAGCAAAATAGCAAGTTAGGTATCAAAGTGATTCCTAAGCTGAAATCAGATATCAAAGATGGAAAAGAATTAATTTTATCATCATGATTCCAGTCAGCCTGAATCCTCCCAAATTTCCACTAAAAACTGGACAAAACCCTGACAAAGAGTTGAAGGAGAGGGACTCCTGTAAGTAGCTGGAACCAGCAGTTTTTCAGTGTTTAATTTGATGTTCATCACTTACCACAGCTGAAAGCACAACAGCTGCTGTAACAACATATCCAAGCCCTGCCACAGACATGGAGCTGACACAGTTCAGCTTCAGAGCCATTGTGCAGAAAATGGTGAGGAAAAGATAATTGAAGTCCTTTCTGCCCATTTCTAGGAGTAAATGGGCTTCTCCCTTCTCCTGCAGAGCTGTGGGGAGTCCCAGCTCCCTGCTCCTCTGGCTGCTGGGGAAGATGACGGGCAGAAGCCAATCTTTTATCGGGGACAAACACACCCACCCCCTCGGCAGCACAGGGGCGTAACGCGTTTGTGCAAACAATCCTGCTGGAATCCCAAAGCCTCCTCCAGCCTCTCCCTGAGCCCAGCAGTCACTCACTCCACACAATGTGCGATCCATTACCGACAGCGCAGCCAGGGTCACACGGGCCAAACGTCCCCTCACAGGGAGAAATTAAGAGACATCAGCAACAGAGGCAATATTTTGGCAGCTGGGAGCTGCAAAGTTGATGAGATGCAGAGGAACAGCACGGCGGCTCCAGCTGGCAGTGGATGCAGGGAAAGAGACTTTGGGGAAGACCAGGATTCAACTGAGCAGCCTGAGGATGGGGGGATGCACCCTCAGCTCCCTGAACTTGTCAGAGGAGCAGAGCTCAGCACCTGCTTTGCACCTGAATGAGCCTTCACACACCATTGTCAGTAACAGCTCGGGAGGGTTTGAGGATGCACTGATGGATTTCAGCTCCCAGGTTCACAACAGAGCATTCAGAGTCTGGTAGGTGACAGAACAAAGGCTCATTCAGTAATCCAAGAATTTCACAACCAAGTATTTCTGAGGGTGTAGCAACACCCTGTGACAGGAACACAACAGCCATCAAACCTACCCAGCCCCAAGGAATTACAACAGGGCTGATTGTAGCACCCCAACAATCTGCCACCAATAAAGAGATTGTTTTTCCAAACACCTCACACTGCAGCAAGTTCATATCTCACATTTTCCAAGTGTTTGCAGCGAGTGAACTGTTCAGGAACCTTCCCTGTGGCCCTCAGGAACGGAGCAGCCACACAATGTGGAGTTGTGCTGCTGGGCACTTTTGCTCTCAACACACCCAGGGGAGAATTCCTGACAGGTTGAGCTTCCCACGGTCAGAATCTCTCAAAAGATTCTTAAATAAGGGGCCAAACCCTCCACCCATAAAACTCCACAACAAAACTTCCACAAAGGAGGGATCAGACCCTGCTTTGTGCTTTCTCCACTCTCCATGAGGATATTTTCTTGCCCTCTCTCCGGAGAACACTCTGCTGCTCTCTTGTCCAAACTGATGCATTTTAATTTGAAATGTCACCTTGGCAATGTACCTTTGAAAATTTCACTGGAAAGTCTCAAACTGAAACAGACAATAAAAACAATGTGCTAGTCCTGCTGGTATTTCTCATCTCTGTGAAGGAAGTTCAGAGTGTCAGAGGTCTAAGTCTCAGTGAAAAACATGTTGGAACCTTGACTCCAAGGAAGGCAGCTGTGAAAGGCTTTGGCAGCTCCAGCAAACCCAAACCAAAATGACTCGGTTGCATAACATTAGAAAGAGATGGGTCCTTTCCAAATGGAAAAATACTCTGGACTTTTTATTACTAAATTAAATACCTGTATAGTGCCACAACTGGGCAAACCTCACAGACTGAAGGAACAAAAACCTAGGATAATCTTTTTTGTTAACATCCCACTGTAGG
Organism: Nicator chloris; assembly: GCA_013400495.1. Lineage (NCBI taxonomy): Eukaryota > Metazoa > Chordata > Aves > Passeriformes > Pycnonotidae > Nicator > Nicator chloris. Next base: position 301,557 of record WAAE01003309.1, read on the forward strand.
ATATTGTAATCTGCAGATATATGCAGATACAATATTTCTGAAAACCATTCATTTAGTCTTCTAATTAATTGGGCATTTTGTAAGTCCAAACTTGCATTGCCAATGAGCTGTAATATGTAAATACAGGCAAAATATGGAAAAAGTGCTGCAGTGCATAAATTGTGTATTATAGTGCTCTTTCATAAAATTAATTAATCTGAGCCATTCCTGAAGGGAATAGGTGTAAATCTACCCCAACAGCTGGTTTGGGTTATTACAGCTGGCAGCAAGTGTTGCATTGTTAAATCAAGCCTCAGAAATGTTTGCTCTGGACATTGTTCTGAGGGCATTTGCCAGCTGAGATCGCCAGGGCCCTACTGAAAAGCATGTCCTGATGGAGACATGGAAAACAGGCGCTTTTCAAGCTGCTGTGAATAAAAGTGTCCAGCTTGGTCCCAGAAAGGGTGCTGTGCACAGCCAATATCTTATGCAAAGGAAAGTTGTTTAAGGAAAACAAGGAAAGGGCTTAGAATGCAGGATATCAGTGCAGATGGATCAGCTAAATGACACTTGGCTGCACAGTGATCAAAACAAGAACTTAGGAAAATTAGTCCAATGATTTGAGCAACCATTGGAAGACAACAAGTCCATTATGGTCTCCAGATGTGCAGTCACACCAGCAGGACAGGCCAGCCCAGGCATGTGCTGGGATGGAGTCTGGCCTGCAGGAACAATCCCAGGGATTTGCTCCTGGGCTCCCAACACGAAAGGCGACACACTGATCAAAGTCTGTGTCTGGCCCACAGACCAATGGCAGCCTGGAGCTGCTGCTCCAGGGAAGTGTGGAATGATCTCCCCGAGGCTGGAGGCCCTTTGCTTCAGGGGGAAGGCCAGAAAAGGCAGAGAGGCCCCCAGTCCCTGTGCTCAGCAATCCTGACGCTGCTGTGTATCCTCCTGGTGTGCTGCTGTGCAAGCCCCGACTGCTGCTGCAGCTTCCACCGCCTCCGATCCAGGACTCAGCTCCTGTCTCTCCCAGTATCCAACCCAAACCACCTTTCCTATTCCATCCTGTAGCTTGTAGCAAACAGCTCTCATCACCTCCCTCCCTAAATTCTTCCTTTCTGCTCTGCTCACTCATCCCTGTGGCCGTGCCTCCCCCTCATCTGTCACAGTCCCCTCTGCCCTCACAGACTGACGCCAGCAGCACTTCGGCCATTTGTCTTCACTCTCCTCTGAATTTCTGCCAAGGAGCTGCCCAGTTCTGCACTGCCCAGCACAACCATACTGAGAGGAATGTCCTGTTCCCTTCAGGAAAAACCTGTGGACACTGAGCCTGGAATCCCTTACTCTACCTCATCATACTGCAAAATCCACTACAGGGAATAATTAATGTGTGGTTCCTCCACATCAAATACACTCTCACATCTTCACACCTACCACCATCTAAAGCTTAATGATGTAGCTAAAGTAACTTTCTACAAGAAAGTATCATCCAAAACTCACAGCAGGGAAAGAAAGAAAATCTTTATTTCATTCAGTAATTGGCCACTAACAAGAGAAAAATGAGCACAACATTTTTTTGTGAGGCCCAGTTAACTTGTAATAATTTGTGGCAATTCACACTTGAATATACCCACAAATATAGTCAGGACTTACCTGCACAGGGCTGTCGGGAAAGCTTGGCTGAATTAAATGAGACAGAAACAAGGGTAGCCCACATCCCCGTGTGGTTGTGCTCATTTGCAGCTCTGGCATCAACTCATGATGGGTTCATATCATGTCTAAATCTGCTGCATAAACAAAACCCACACAGGAAGGGCTGCAGCCAACACAACATTTCACCACAGAGCACCCAAGCCACCTGCTGCTCACTGCTGGACCAGTTCCTGCCTTTCTACATGGCAAAGGCTGTATTTTTGATTTCAATGGATGACACTTGCAGAGCATCAAAATAACTTACAAATGCAGACTGAGTTTCTTAAATATGAGGAGAACAGTAAATCTGAGTAGAGTCTGTATCCACACTACAGTCATGCTGCAAAAATGCCCCTTGTGCACCAACCCTTATTGTACCTCAGGGGCAAATACTTGCATTTCCACCCAACTAACTCTCTCTTTCCTTTTATTTATTTGCCAAACACTGCTGGGAGAATATGACCTGCTCCAAATAAACAACAATATATGTCCTCCAAAAAGAAAGCCTCCCTCATCTCATAGCATCGCAGACTGCCTATACCAAGTGCCAGAAGAGGTAAATTACCAAAGCATTTCTGCTGCAACAACAGGAAAACCCTAAACCCTTGTTTTGCAAGAGGCAAAGGGGTACAATCCTCCTGGCATGATCAATCTGAGGAAATCTACAGGTTGTACTTGCCACAGTAACAGCCCAGAGCAAGGGCAGCGTTCCCCAGGTCTAAAATAGCGACACTGAAGAGGTCACACGAACAAAAACCCCAATAAAGTTATTTGCTTGCTTCAGGTTCAGCTCTTTGTGCACTTTGAACACAGTCTATGGTGTCTGACTACCCACATAGCCATTTCTTAATTCTCTGATGTGTTGCTGCCCCATAAATCTCTGATGAATTTACAAGGCTTATGAGACGGAATAGCACAGGATCACTTGAGTTCTGACAATCCAAAACTCAGGACATGATGGTGCTGAACACAGAGAAAGTTCAGCACAGGATTCACAGCGATGACAGCACACCCTGAAAATGGAAATATTTGTTTATTCCTTCAGCTTCCCTGCCAAACCAGTATAGAATATCAATAACTCTTCAGTAAACCATTGAAAATAACTCTGGCAGGACTTCAGTTTTGTTACCAAGGGGACAGGCACTGAAAAATATCAAAAGTGATGGATTAGCTCAGTTTTCAGTCTCCAGACAGCCCCAAATTCATATATACACAAAACTAATCCCAACTCCTTTCCTTCCATCCCTTGAAGAAGCCAGTAAACAAAGGTTATTTGGGATTAGGAAAAAACTGGCATGGGAGAGGCTCCCCCTTCCCCAGCCATGGTGACTCCATAAACTATTTCAGCTCCCTGTATGAGGAGCAGCACAGTTAATGGCATTCCCTGCAGCCACATCTTAACAGAAAAGCCACAAATCCAAAAATATTCAAACTGAGTTTCATAACTCAGATCAAGAGTCCAGGACATGAAGTCCAGCATTAGCTGTGCAACTGGCAAGTAGGTTTTTTGCATTTGTTAAGATTCCTATTAAACCACTTGAGCAAGTTAGAAGGCCCAGAAGATTTGAGCATTGTTCACTTTTTCCAGCTGTTTGTTTGCACTATGAGTCACATCAGCTCTATTCTGGGTTCTGTACCTTTTGGATACAACCCACTCAGTAAACACAGAGCTTCCAGCCTGATGCACCCCAGGCAGAAAACTTCAACACAAAAACCTGAATTTCCTCTCAGTTTCACTGATGTAAATTGGGGAGAATATTACTTCCACAGGAGAAAGCTTTGGAGATTAGACAGATCTGCCATCTGAAACACACCCAGGGAAATCTGCTGATACAATCAGCTGGTTCAGAGCCCTGCCTTAGGCATAAGTGAGAGCTGAATCATGCACTTAAACACACACAGCACAGGGAAGGCTGGATCAGTGGAAACCACTGACCACTTTCATTCACTGGGGAGCAAAAATAAATCCTGAATTATACTTCAACACAAATCATCGTTCAGTGCTGAAAAAATATTTAAAGAGTGCTTATGTAACATGTAAGACATAAACCAGCACATTAAAATATGACTAGCTCCCCAAATTATGTCCCAGAGAGAGAGCTGCTGGTGACAGCCAGAACACATTGAGGGAGACAGTGAAAACATGCCTGTGGTCAGCTGTAGGGAAATGACACAGATGTTCTTCCTCCAGACTCCAGGTCCTGCCTGTTCAGGGGAAATCATCTGCAACTTTATGCAAACTCTTCTTCCCCAGAGAACAAGCTGATACATTCCTCTGCAGCACAGAAGTTGTTCAATCTGTGATCCATAACACAAAGAGGAACAGAGCAACACGTTATTGCCAGAGAAAGACTGGAAAGCAGGAGAGATGGCCTGAAACAAGTCCAAAAGGGAAGCACGGAGCGTGGCCTTGCACTCCTCATGCAGCATCAGGCCCAGAAAATGGGGTGAAAGGACTTAGGAGTCACTGTTACTCCTGGGACAAGGGCAGGAGAGGTACAGGCAGATGTCAGGGTTAAGTATAAGTAAAAAGCACATAAATGAATTTTGCTGATGCCATAGTGACACGGCACAGCAGGTCTGGTGTCATCACGGGGCCAGTGGGAGTCCATCAGCTCCTGCCTTCCACATCAGCTCCACACAGAATTCAACTTTCCGCATCAAAAACCTCCAGAAGACAAGAAGCAACTCAGGATTAACAAAAACTAGCAGCAGGAATGCCCAGAGCTCCCATCCCACCAGGCACAGCCACAAGAGGGCAATGCTGGAAACACACATGCCAAAATCATCCCTTCTTCCTCGGAGCTACGTGAGTAACACAAGAGGGTTCCATTTTATTTAATTTCAAGCAGGATTCAGGCCTTGCTGAGGAGGAACCACAAGGATTGTCAGAGCAGACAGCCCAAAAGAAGGGAGAGTCCTCACGGTGTCAGCGCTCACTGCAGCAGCCTCCGTCCATCTTGAGAGATCCCGGGATGATTCATTTCCTCCAGTGTTTTAAAGATGCTGTTTTGAATTGTAGCTGTACTTTTACTGCGTGTGGAAACACTGAGTAAATAACATATGTCTAAACTTGGGGTTTGGACAGTGTCCCACTGCCTGACTGCCCCAATACAGACAAACTGTTGTTCCTCCCACTCCAGTGGTGCTGGGACCTCAGCTGAGATCGCTTCCAGCTCTCCAGGTTCTCAGTGGGAGGTGAATGAGGAACAAAAAAAAGAGAAAAGACTAAAACCACAGTCTATAGTCAGAAAACTTTAAAACAGACAAAAGGAAAAAAAAATCTTCAGAGTCCATACCATCTAACCCTTCCATGCAGACACCATCCCATCCCAAACTTTGATCACAAAAACCTGACAACCTGGAATATCCTGACTGAGAACGCAGCTGCTCACCAAGTCCCAAAGCTACGGAAACCGAAGGAAGTAAAACAAAGGTCGTTCTCCAGAGGGCAGTATGGGATTCCCAGAACACCAACCAAATCAACCCTTCCCACGCCAGCGGCACCACCAGGCTCCCTGAGGGGCTGGGATCCAGCATGGCCATTCCAAGCTGGCATTTCCAGACAGCCCAGCACTGCAAAGCACCCCAGAGCTCTGTTTAACTCCACTGGTGTCAGAGCTCTATTTAACCTTGCAAATGCATCATCAGTGGATAATCAGAGATAAATACCTGGCCGTCCTGCTGAGACAGGCTGCTACTGCCTTTCCTGACTTCTCTGACCACCCTTTCCTTCCCTGAGCAGGTGTGAAGTACAGGGCTGACATTTAATGGACACTGTCTGACCTGATTTAATCTCTGATGGGATTTATCAGTGCCACATTAAGAGGCAGCTCAGTTCCAGTGCCCTTGAACACCCCTGGATGGGCAGGGTGCACACACTGATGGACACAGCTGGCCCCGTGCTGTGCAAGGGAAGCATTCCCAGCATTTCCCTGCTGCCACGGGCACACAGAGCAGTGCAGATCCGGGGGGTAGGAACACCCTGCTGCAGGGCAAACAGAGGCACCCAGCAGTGTCTGACAGCTGATAAGAAGCCGGATGAATCTGCTCTGGCCATTGGTGCAACTTGCTATCAGGGTGTAGGACACAGTGTAAATATTGAAAATCTGCCACTGCCTGTGACTCGCTGGGCAGCAGAGATGAGGCAGAGGCAAAACCTCTGAAATCCAGGCCTGCTGCACACATGATGCTCAGACACTCCCACCAGCAGTACATTTACCTTTCTCCTCCTCACTGAAATATCCCAACGAAGCCAGAAATCCCTGATCAAGACACGTCCCCACTGCCAAAGTCACAAGGACAGACCTGAGGGAAACTGCCTGAGCACTTTTCCATTCTCATGTCTGTACAAACATCTGCTGTGAGACAGTGCTGAGCCAGCGTGACAGCTCTGCTGTGCCCCGGGGCTGTCTCCGGCTGCAATCCTTTCTCCCACTGCAGGAGCCTCCTGCAGTAAAACACTTCCCAAAGTGCCAAACCCCAGCTTTCAGCTCAATAGCTGTGCACTATCCCCACCTAGGGAGCTCATGTCTGACACAGGGAAAATAGTTCCAGCATGGGTCAGAGCTGAGAGCTCCAGCAAGTTTAGTGCTTTTATGGGAAAAGAATTAATCATCCAGAGCATTTCTTTCTGATTCCCTTAGGCTTCTTAGTGTCTGAAGTGATTAATTAATGATTAGGAGACTGAAAAGACACACACTTGAACTAATGCTGTGAGAAGGAGAACAAATGAAGTGACAGAGGTACACAAAGAGCTGCACAAAAGCTTTACAAAAAAAAAAACTTGAGGTTTTCTTCCTAATGCAAAGCCTCAGTGACCTCTGAAAGCCACTGCACAAGACATCCTTTGAGTCCTGAGTTTAAAAAGATCAGAAGATATTAGAAGTAAACATATGAAATACCAATATATACCATTTTCTTTTCAGCTGAAATTGTTAGAAAGGGATACCAAATACCTGGTCCAGAGAACCAGACAATCACTAACCAACAGAAATAATATACAGCTTGTTACAGACAAATTGTCCATATCAGAAACTTCTGCCTTTTCAGGAAAAACATTTGATAATAATCAAGCAGAGGCAGAGACACACTCAGAACTTGATTATTCACAAGATATTTCCTGAGTGCTGTGGAAGGGAGAGCAGCTGCTTCTCTCAAGGCAGGAGTTACTGTACTCAAGCTACTTCATATCTGTGTTTAACCATGTTCTGCTTTACTGCAACCAAGCTGCAACACTTGATCACCTCAACTTGAAGAACAAAAAAAAAGTTTCTTTAGGTCTCCAGGTTCCAAAGCAGAAGAAGGAAATAGTTGTTTTGTGAAGCTGCACATTTCTGTCCAAAATCCTCTTTCCCATACATGCCGCTCAGCAGCAACACTAATGTCTGGGACTGGATTAAAATGGAAAGCTTGTATTTGTAAGCGAGCTGAAAGCAGATATAAATAAATCCCGAGCACTAAATACATCACAGGGCTATTTTAAAAATGGTTTGGTTCCCACCAGAATTCTGTAAAACACTGAAGCTACAACAAAAAGTTATTTTATCTGAATATGGGATGAGGAAAAGCACTGGCTCAGTCTGGGTCAGCAGCTGAACCTGCTGCTCCTTGGCTCAGAGGAAGGTCCCGACCCCTTCCCTGGCACAGAGGCTCAGTGACACTGCTGCCCATACCACCAACACTGGACGTGGCTGCAGCACTCCCCAAATTACAGCAATCATTACAGAAACAGCCCTGCACTGGAACACATCAGGCAGCCCTTTAGCCAGAGCTGGCAGCAATCCCTTCTGGTAACATTACCAGAGCCATGAACCTGGACTGCAGAGTGCTCCCATGCCTGCTTTGGTCATGAAAGGAACAAATTCAAAACGTGTTGGATTTGTGCCTGTAAAATCCAAGTTAAACTAGCAGCAGCAGTAGCATTTCTGCTTTGTCACCCTTTTGACATTCAGAGGCAGCCAAAGATTGATGGCTGGTTCAATTTCCCCACCGTTTTCCCCATAGCAATGGAATTTCATCCAGCCAGAGAAAGCCTTCACTCTGCCAAGAGCCGGAGCCATTCCTCTGGGGACACTGCAGGTACTCAGCTCTCACTAAAACTCAGCTAAACTCTCAAACAACCACTGGAAAATCTCTCCCTGTCCTTAATGTAACATTTCAGACGCTCACCATCCACCCACGTCACTAACGAGGTGTAACTAAAATTCCCACCCCATCTTCATGCTGAATTCCAGTGAAATCCATGGAGATGGACTTCCCACCACTCCAGCAAGCCTGGTGATGGTACAGACGAGCAGTGACACCCTGGGCTGGTGCCTGAGCACAGGCCAGCGCTCCCATTATCCACTCTGGAGATGGATGGAGTTCAACCAGAGCCCGGAACCACAGCAAGCCCAGGCAGTGGGGTGGGCAGGGAGGCGGTGGCGACGCCAGCAGCACCCATCCCACGGAGCAGATGTTAAACAGGGCTGACTTCTGCTTCTCTCTGCCCCTGCACAGGCTACACTGCCATCTCCCACCTCTCTGTGGTAGAAACTATGGAATAAACTGTCTCCTGGCCAAGAGAAACCAGTTGTGATAGCCTGTGAGAGACCCATTCCTCAGTACTCAGGTTTCACTTGATTTTTCCAGATGGATGTTATAAGGTATTCTGTAAAACAGTTTGAGAGACCCAAAGGAGGAGAGGCATTTCAGGAACCCCCAACCCCTCTGACTCCAGAGCAGGACACTCTGAGCTGAGCCATGCTCTACTCCCACAAAGGAAATAAAGGAAATTTTCTTTTTTGCTGATAAACTTGCATCATGCAGAGTTGGTAGTGGAAAATGGAAATTGTAATGATCAGTAAGAAAAATAAGAGACTTAAGGGGAAACAATGGTAGTATCATCCTTGTTAGCAAAGTCGGATTTTTTACATCCAAGAGCAAATAACATTCAAAGCAGTTTTATTCCAAGACAGATCTACTTACTAATGAGGCCTCCTTGAAACAAGTCATCCCCATAACTTTTTTTTTAACACTTTTCCTAGGAAACATTTTAAATATGTTTTCAGTGTCTACATTTTTTGAATTTCTATTCAAACACAGCTTTCAAACATTCTTCCCCCAGGCAAAGAACAAAACAAACAAGCCCCCACTGTTCCCATCACCACTCGCACTGCTTTCCCCGGCGTTCACAGGCGCACCAGGCTTGCGGGGGGCTCCTCCGCCCCTCCGGCCCGGCGGGACAGGAACTGCTCCAGGGCGGCAGCGCTCCCGCGGAGCCTGGCACAGCCTGGCAGAGCCTCGCAGATGCCTCAGGAAACGCCCCGGGACAGGATCGGGGACAGGATCCGGGACCGCGGCCCCCTCCCTCCGTCCCTCCGAGTTCCCGTTCCCTCCGCCCGGCCGTGCGGCGAGCAGCCGGAGAAAGCCCCGGCAGCCGCTCCCGGCCCTACCTGATGCTGGCACTCGCGGGCACAAGCAGCTGCGGCGCCGGGCAGGGCAGGGCCGGGCAGAGCCGGGCAGCCCCAGGGGCGGGACCCGCAGCTCCCCCGCCTCCGCCCCACCGCCCGCCTCCCTGGGCGCGGCTGCGCGACCGCGGGACACGGGCACCGGGACACGGGCCCCTGGACACGGGCACACGGGCAGCACGACCCCGGCACAGCCCACCTGGGCATGGGCACCCCGGCACAGGTACCCGGGCACAGTTTCCCTGGCACAGGACCCCGCAGCGGTGAGGCCAGACACGATGCGGGTACCGGCCGTGGCCCCAGCGGCGCCTGGACCCCCCCAGCCCCTCGGCCACCCGCCTGTTCCTCGAGTCCCTGCACGGCCAGGCCTCTCCTGCCCTTCGGCTGCCACATCTTCCCACCTCTTCAATTCCAGATAATGTTTTAATGTCTTCTTACATGAATTCCATAGCTTGCTTTTGTAATTTTGATGCAGTTTTTGGTGTGTCCACACCAAAGCACACGTGCAGGGGGCCTGTAGTACAGTCTCCTATGGATGACAGACGTTAACCAAACATCACTCTAGGACAGAGTGTGGGATGTCCCAATAACCCATCCCCGCGGGCTGGGAGCTGTCCGTGCACACCCTGATCCCGAGGGAGGGAGGACCAGCAGCACTGCTGAGCCCAGCGCTGGCCGTGCCGTGGAGGGCAGTGACCTCTTCCTTCCTGTCACCTGTTCATAGTCACCGTGTCCCTGCAGCCAGTGCTCCAGGCCATGTGCCTGTGGATGCACAGACAAGCGTGGACAGATGAGCCCTGAGACACGCAAAGCCCAGTTTTGATGCTCCCCAGCTACAATGTACCTTAGAACATCTTCCTTGCAACAGTCAGCGCCCCTGGGCACTGTGTGAGTAGAGATCTGGGGAACAAATTGGGATGACAGAGGTAACCAGTTATAATTGTTGGTTAGATAACACATTTAAGCTCCTAAGAAGTTTGGTGCAACAATAAATTACTTGAACATTGCTAAGTACACACACGAAGACTTGGACCTTATGGCTCATGTGCTTGGGAATATCACACAGAGCACACTCATCCCTCCTGTGGTTGTTGTGTTTGAAGTTTGAGAAAGAAACATGATCCTTAAGAGCAATTTACCAGGAAGCATTTTCTGTGAAACATCGTATGTAATAACACATCTGAGAGTGAGTCAGACATCTCCAACGGCACTCACAAACAATAGAAATTTCTAACTTCTTGCATTTTTTATGGAGTTTTTCCTTGACACTACCAGTGAGTTGTGGTAAATCTGAGACAGGCAGGCAGGCCACAGACAGCTGTTGTTTTCCTTTTGCTCTCTCCATCATGTAATCAGAGAACTGTCTTGTGTTCTTGAGAGGAGCACTGTACCGAGACAGTGCCACCCTGCAATGGGTTCTCACAAAAACAGTTTCTATGCCACCAACAATGCCTCCACTTGCTGCTGGAATTGTGTGGAACAATGACATGGTTATTGATAAAGCCAGTGGTGGGTATTTCTCCTCTGTCATGGCCGGAACTGAAGGAGTTTTTTGTTATGCTTTTGTGTATGAGAACATTATTAATCAGAATATTTTAGGTGGGCTAAAAACCATCTGCCATTCTGATTCTGAAGTCTGAGAGAACTGTGCATAACCAGGGCAGGAGCAAAGCTTTCATTAAATCAGGAACATCCTTTACAAAGAGGCACTGACACTGCACAATCACACAGATTCTGTTTCCATAACTCATCTACCTGATGTTCTGCATCATGCTCATATCCTATCATGCATTTGTAACATCATTACAACAGCTAAACCAAAAATTCTTCACCTGTCCATCAAATATAATTAATGCAAAATGACTTAGCCTTTTAAAAACATTGTGTTCAATTACTTTAAGTACTGTTAAATTGTAATGTTTCAATGGAAATTTTAGGTCCCTGTTTCCACTCTTCAGCTGGAAATGCAGCTACAGTTGTGTTGTTGAGGGTAGAAAAGTGACCTTGAGCTCCAGTTGAGGGAGTTTCTTTTCAAGAAGTAACCTCTCAGTGCAGAGAGTGAGATGTGGAACCTCACACGTTCAGAGCAGAAGCAATAGAGTCTCTTGATGTCAGGAAGAGCCTCAGAAACTGCTGTGATTGATTAGAAGGGGAGAAAGGTTTCCAGGGAGCCTTGTGCTGGGGCACTGCAAAGTCCTCCAGCAAGAAAACACCCTGAAGTGGGGCACAAACCCCTACAGGTTGCTGTTGTCAGCTCCAGAGGTTGCTTTCTGTCCAGAAGCAGCTCTGTGTGGATCAAATCTTGCCTTGTGCAAGATGACTGACTCACAAAGTCTTTCACCACCATCAGGATCTGGTCTCTGGGCATGTTGTCATGCCAGCCAGGAAACCACAGTGCTTGCATGTCTTTGAAAAGCAGATGCTGGTATTTTGCAGGCATTTTTATTGCTACAGTTTGGTTTTGTGCTAAAATGTAAGCTACTTGCTAAGGACACATCGAAATATGAATGTTTGAGGATTACACTCAAGGCATCAGAGTTGAAAGGTGATCTCCAAAATAAGTCAAATAAAGTCAGGAAAGCTCAGATTTATCTTAAATCAGGATAAAAGGAGTCATGGTGAGTACTGATCTCACCAAGTGGCCTCACTGCTGTATGTATTTAGAAGTATTCCTCAATATTAATGTTAAAATTCCTGTGGAAAGGGGTACACTTCCATTCCACACTGCCATTGCCACGAGTCCAGCAGAGCTGCATCCACTGACACCAGAATCGCCATTGGCCCAAATGGTTTTCTATCATTAATCAGTTTAATTTGAAGCTTTGAGGTTGTAGAAGTGCCAGTGGGCTTGGGCAGCCTATTTTGCATGAGACGAAGGAACTAAAAAAGATAAAGAAGGAACTAAAAAAAAAAAACTTGACCACAGGAACATTTCTACAGACACCAAAAAACTGAAATGGTAAGACATGAAAGGAGAACTGGGCAACTCAAAAATTAAATAGAAGTAAAGACCAGTCAGTCATCTGTGACCAGTCCAGTGTTACGTGATCAACTCCCACAGAAGTGTATTTCAAACTAGTTCCTGAAAAATCCCATGTTTCTCCCTTCTGTCTCTGTCTAGAGAAACTTGAGTAAAGAAGTTGAAGCTGGGGTTCAGGGAAAGAAGACAGACAGACAAACCTGACTTTAGCTACCTTTTATTGACTGTTTGTGGCTTGACAGTTTAAATTCTGACAGTCTGGCCTGCTTACTGCTCTCCACAGGGCTGTAGATAAAAAATTCTTTTCAATCTCATGCTCTTCATGAATGCTGATGTGTAATTTAATCATATTTAGATTTATTTTCTTATAAGGATGCATTCTAAAGAAGGAAGCAGATACTATAATCCCTCTATGTAATTTATTTGCAAAGAAGAAAATCCTCAAACCTTCTATCAACTGCATTAACTCGGAGTCTTTACTTTTCCTGGGGTTTGTGGCACAGAAATAAACCCAAGAGCAAGGCTCACATGACCACAAAACTTGGATGCCGTTCTCTCTTGACAGAGACCTCAGAAAGAGACACGTGGAAAAGGCTTGTCAAGAGTGGACTGACCCAGCAGAAATCCACTGGGAAGGGTGGGACGATAGAGGAGGATTCCACCCCTGGCAATTTGGTATTGTTACCAATTTAGTGGGTTTTAATTACTGTTGTTAGGTTCTGTCCAGATGTTCACAATGAATGGGCTGAAGTCAGCCTTTTCTCAATAACTGTTGTTGAAAAACTGCTGCAGGCTTTCAAGCACTCACAAGAATACAGAACCAAAGAAATGCAGATGCTGTTACTCGATCCTTCTCACTCACGTCTTTTGTGAACATTAAATTTCGTAGGAATATTTGAACAGAGCATATAAGATGATTCTACCCTCAGGAGATCTGAGGCAAATCTGTATTGCCTTTTACATCATTTCAGAAAGGAAGGCAGTTTTACATGAATATATTTGGGGATTTCAGTTAAAAAGCTGAATCTTACATGTAGGTAATGGCTTTTAATTTTGTTGCAGGTAAGAAACAAAAGTAATTCTATCCCAAAACTGCTTCTCATTTCTGTTCACAATTCAAATTCCTCACAAGCCAGACTCCAGATTGAAGTGATTTTCAGAGTTGTTGAGTAACCCTGGAGATGTCTCCATGGGCACTGGAGGGGGAAGTGCCACCCTGTGAGTGTGACTAGGGAGGTGCAGAGGGGTGAGCAAACCCCACAGGGAGCCCGAGGAGCCTGTGCCTGCCTGGGGGAAAGGGCTGCTTGGAATTTCCACTGGAAAAGAAGCTGCAGCTCCCATCAGCCACTCCCACCCTTGGCAGGCTGTGCACCCATTGCCCTTTCCATGGATAACAGCAATAATTACCTGTCACAAATTCCATCTCGTAAAAAGAGGGAATTTCACCCGCCTGCCTGACTCTACCAACACTGGACTGTAGATAGAGAAGTCCTCGATGTATTTTTGTGTGTGATATTTGAACAAGTCTGAATTTTAAAACCTCTCATTACAGTGTCTGTGTTAATAGAATAATATTTGGGGCAATACCAGGGAAGTGTATTTTTTTCAAGTCAGTGAACCAGACAGCAACTGTGCCACAACAGTCAGGTCATTTTCCGTTTAAAGACTCCCTCTTGTGGAAATCATTTTCACTGGCTTGTTTTGACCTATTTTTCTAGTAAAAGTCACTCCATATAAAGTCTTGCAAAACTTGAAAAGGTCCTCTTCCACGATGTTATGTGTTTTGAAGTTAGAACCCTGACAATAACTGACAGGAGTCCTACATCTGTACTACATTGCCAGCAGATTTTGTATTTTTCTATTGAATCTTTGCTTTTTATCACTGACAGATTTACTTATTTAGTATGTGGATAAAGGGGAAAAAATTCTAATTGTTTTTCATCAGTGCTTTTCACTCAGTGAGGTTTCTGCCCAGATAACATGGAGTGCATGTATAACACGCTGTTGCTCCCCGGTAGTGGTTGAGTAATAATTAGGGGGTGGCTGATTCATGGAAAGCAGAGGATTCCCTGGATGTTGCTTCACTAAGAAAATGGAATTAGTAACGTCACAGTAATGGAGGTGGAAAATGTCCATTCTGGAAAAATACTTCCATAGGAATGTTATGGCAGTGGGGAAGCTGCAATTTGAATCTTGGACGCTGACACACAACAGAATTTGATGCTTTCCATAATGTGTGGGACTGAAATAAAATCCTTATTGGGGAAATTTATTGATACAGTTTTACATCTCTCGAATCACTGATTTATTTTTTTGAATCCCGTGAGCTGTGAGATTGGGCAGCATGTTGCGGTTTTAGGGCTTTAGGATCCCATGCCACAAGTGTTTTAAAAGCCGATTTAAAATAATCAAAGCCCAAATGAACAACTTAGAGCATTTCACGGGACATGGCATAGCACCGGATGATGTTACTGGAGACAGACGGGGGGCTCTGGAGCCCCTCAGAGGTGCCGGACACTGTGCTACAGCCCCGTACCTGCACCGAGCCGGGCTGTTCCTGTTCGCACCATTTCCTGGCGAGCTGGGGCTTCCGGGCAGGTCACTGTCACTTTTCCAACGAGGAAAAGCCCGGAAATCCAGGATTTTCCGCGTGCCTGAGACCCCGCTCCGCCCTGAGGTGCCGCCGCTCCTCCGCCTGAGGGCGCGCGCGCTCCCATCCCGCCCCGCGCGCGGCCTCGCCCCGGCCACGNCCGGCGCGCTCCCGCCGCGCGCGCGCGCTCCCGCCCCGCCCCACTCGGCCGCGCCTCTCGCGCCGTCGGGGTGGGCGTGGCCTCGACGGGCAGCGGCCGCCGTGGTTGGCTGCGCCGCGGCGCCCTCGCGCCCACTCTTTGTGCGGCCCCGGCGCCCGTCGAGAGTGGGAGGGGAAACCCCGTGCGAGGGGCGCCGCCATCTTGGCTGCGGGGGTGATGGGGGCGCAGCGGAGCCGCGTCTGAGGCAGCGGAGCGAGCCCGGACCGAGCCGAGCCACAGAGCCCGCGGGGCACCGGGCACCGCCCGCACAGCCGCGCTGTACAGCTCCCTGAGCCCCGAGCACAGGTACGGGGAGCCGGCAAGGGCGCCCACCCGGCCGGGCCTGGAGCGCCAGGCCCCGCGCCGGGGCTCCGCTGGGCCGGGCGGACCGGGGCGGCTCCCGGTCGGCGGCGTTCCATCCCGGTGCTGCCCCGAGCCGCGGTCCGGCAGGCCCGCAGGGCACCGTGCGGCCCCGACGGCGCTGCGGGCGGGCCCCGGGGCCGGCAGGGAGGGGAAGGGGCGGCCGGGCCGAGCGGGGTGAGGCTGCGGCCAGGACTAGGCCGCTTTGCTCTGTGTCACCGCCGCCTCCCACTGCTCCTCTGCACTGCACAGTCGGCAACGCCGCCAGCAAACACCCGGCCACAGGCGATATTTTTATAGATGTGTTTCTGTATCTCCCCCTTACGAGCTGTTGCAGTTGCACGTAGGGTGTGTGTGTGTATATTCTTCCGTGTATGTGGCCGATGTGCAGCGTTATCTCTGCTTTTAATTGTTATATTGACCGGTGCTGTCATGAACTTTGACAGAAAAATTATTTTGAGAGTTGAGGGAAAAGCCACTTCCTATTTGAGAAAGCAGCGAAAGTATTCTAGACTGGCTTTTTTTTGTGAAAGCTTATTTAGGCTAAACAGAGTAAATTCTTTTCTTTCTCTCAATTGTTTATTGCCTGTTTGCAGCACACTAAGTATCTACAGCATCTCTTGGTAGCATTGTCTTGAATTGGAGTTGCGCTGAATTATCCTTGCAGAAAAGCCAGGCAGAGGTGGGTGTCTGCACTGGAGTGTCCCTGCCAGTGGCTCTGGAGGTTACTCGGTGTGGCCTTTGCAGTGAAACACGGTAGATCTGTGTTGTTGGGATGTTTTTCAGAGGTAACAGAGCCCCTTAGTGCACAGGATTCACTCAGGTTGGCTGTACCCTAAATCATATCAAACCCCAAGTCACATCTTTTTTGTCAATCACAGGGGTTGATTCCTGTCATAGTTTGGACTGGGGGTCCCTTGTGCTTGGGCATTACTCAGGAATGGGAAGGAAATACGAACCTTGGGGGTTTTAATTACTAATTGTCATAATTTAATATGGTTTAGAAAGGAGTTTGCTAGCCTCTTGTAGGAATTTGAAAATGTCGTAAATCTGAATGGAAGGAAGAAGTTCCTCTTTTCCATTTTATGAATAACGAAAAAGAAAAAAAAGAGGAGTTCTTATGAAGGACAGCAGTTTGGAAACAAACCTGTTCTACTGGAGGTACTGGGATGTAAAATGTAAATAATATTTTAAAATTACCTGCTCTCTCCTGGGTATCTAATGAAACCTGCTTAAGATTGATTCTCATTTTGCTGTATCTTCCTGAAACAGGAGGTAGATCTTAGTTAATATTTGCCTAAAATGTCTGTGACTTGTGTTTTCCAAGGTGATGACTCCAGAGTGCTCTGATTTGTTGGAATGACAGAAAACTCTTCTGGTGTTGTGTATACTGTCCCAAACTATAAGCAGACACGTGCTACAGGTTGGAGTGTTCTGTGGGAAGAGGAGAATAGTATAAGTGAGGAAATCCAAGTGGATAAAGGGTGGGTGAGAGGAGGGACATGGCAGAAGGTGCTGGAGCTGATGATGACAGGTAGGCAGTGATTAGTTCAGCTCTGCTGCTGGGGTGTGGTTAGGGAGAATTGAGGTGTGCACATATAAATGCAGGAAGTTTAGGAAGCAAAATGGAGTAACTTAATGAAGCAGGATGTGAAACCAGTAGAAGGATAACCAGGACAATGTGGGTGCGACTGGAGGGCTGATGAGGGAGGTTGGAAAGTGAAGGCAGTGTGATATGTAGCTTTGATTTAAAAAGAAAAACAAAGCTCTCCTGGAGGAAGGAGAAGTGAAGGCCTGTGGAGCCTTTAGAAAAATCTCCTAGGCCTCAGGCTGGGTTAAGGTGTTTTACATGATTAGGGAATATATCAAACGCATTTCTTCAGGAACAGCCTGGAAAGGGCTCTGCAGGGCTGCATTCTGAGCCCCAGAGCCTGCTGGCCTCCTGTGCTCTCAGGGAAAGAGTTACCAGAGGTGGGAATAGTAAGGAAATGCAAAGTGATCCTGGACAGCAGCTCACAGAGGCTGCTGGGTGATCAGAGATCAGCTCAGCCAAATTTCCTGTCTTGTGCTGGTTGGATGCTTTGGTGAAATCCAAGTGGGGGAAGCCGGGCAGGATGACTCTGGCAGAGCTGAGGGATGAGTAAGGAACTGGCCAGCAACAAGTGATGTTGTCAGACAGGTGTGAAGGCTGCAGCAGGCTCTGAGACTCCTTAGGGATCAGGCTCAGCAGGGCTTTGTAAAGCCAAGCCTGCAAAAATGAATAAATAAGCAGAGCAGGGTGGCTGCAGAGCATCATCTTAAAGAGGGCCAAGATGTTGACGTGGTTTAGGAAGACCTGAATGTCCTTGGTGTGTGAAAGCCAGAGAACCAGAGTGGAATTGAATTGTAGCAGACTTCATAGCTTGCTGTGGACAACACACCTACAGGAATTCAGTGCTTGGCTAAAGGAACTGATAACAGAACTGTTGTTACCTTCAGTGTGCTGTGATCTTACAGGTGACCATGACTGAAGCACTCACAGACTGTTCCTAGCAGCCTGCTGAAGTAAGGTACCAGTTGAACCACATTGTTCTGTCTGCTTGACAAAAGTCCTTATCAGGGGAAAAGTGCAATTATGAAATTAAACAATTCTACCTCTCTCCAGCTCCTCCTCCTTATCAATCTTAATGTTGTCTGTTAATTAACATCCAAGTAAATGTACAGCTTCAACTGTGAGAGCTTTTCCTGCTGCACATCCTTGGAGAATGATGCACAGAACACCTGGCTGCCCGGATGGACTGCAAAATACCTTTTGCTTCAGAGTAACTAACCAGTGGTTCTCACTGACTGCAGGGTGCTGTGGTTTGCAGGGAACCAGTAACAACTGGGCAGTGCTGAGTTTGAAGGTTTTTTCCCCAGGTCTCATCCCTGCACAGGGACCATCCATCAGCTGATGGTATGAACCACAGCAGTGTCTAATAAACCCTCTGCATGCAGGTTCTGGTCTCCTTTCATAACACACCTGCTTCTCGTTGAGCATAAAGATATTAAATTTCTCAATGCAAATGATATGCAGTGAAGAGTTAAAACTGTGTCCTTGAGCTGGAAAGAACTGCACAGGTCTGACAAAGGCTGGTATGAATCTGTTATTTACAGTTATGTTATTGTGATAGTGTGATAGCAGTGTGCCCAGAACAGTCTTATCTCAGAGAGTACAGATGTAGCTGATACTTGAAATAAGGCTTCAGTGAGATTTGTAAATATCTGTATAGTGTTCATTGATTAGAGGAGGAGATGAGATGTAGATGTACTGGTGTCTCATTAAGGTCATCATTATTAAAAAAAAAAAACCTCTAAGGAAGAAGCTAATATATGGGAAATGGATTTGGTGACACTGCTCACAGTAAAATTTCCAGTCATAATGGAATAGAGAAATGAATTGTATAGGCTTTGAAATGAACATAAATCTGTGCGTAGTGAGATCCTCTGGCCAGTGGCCATCCTGCAATAATGCTCTGGGCTCCAGGGCAACCTTACCTGGGAGAAGGGAGCCAAAACTGAGCTGGCAGACTTTCCCAGAAGAGGCACGGCAGGTAGGCCAAGCTCCCAGACTAAACTTCTGCTTTCTGTTAACAGTAAACTCATGGCTGATTAACTTTGATGTTATAGTGCTCAATGGCAGCAGTGGCCAAGGCTGAGCTGTGGATATTTATGTGCAACTTTCTCAGCCCTGCAGTTCTTGCTCTCCCAAGAGGAAAGCCCCATCCCCCCATATTGGAAGGACTGAGATTCACATGTCTGGAACAGAGAGGGTGGAGGCAGAACTCGAGTTCCTACAGACAGTGATGGCTATCAAAGCATCAACCCCTTGCATTGACATGTAGCTGATAGTTTAGAATTTACTGACCCCTGTTGTGCCCTGTTCTTGTCTGGACTTCCTTCTTTCTGCAGTAAATGCTGAGGTGGTCAGTTTTCCAAGGCTGAATTCTCAGCAGGGTTTCTGTGTTTAGTTGGTTGCATTGTTTTTTTTTTTCTCCTTCAGCACAGTGTCCTTGTGGAATATCACTTTTATTGCAAGATCTGAGTACAGTTTGAATTCCTGCTAATCCTTATTGGAATTTGAGTGTTTAAAAGTTTATTTAGTTGATTTAGTATTGCTTTGCTTTTTATTTGACTTTTTTATTAAAGGAGTCATCTGTTCTGCAGGAAAGATTCCTGACCTTTACTAATGGTTTGGAGTATTTCAGAATCTTTTCTGTAATGTGACCCTTGGAATATAAATATAATACCAGTATTTTTTTGTATTGAAATAGCATCATTAAGACTTTTACTTAGAGGGCATCATGAAAATGGACATATCTCAGCAAGCAGAAACAGTCTGACAAATAAACAGAGCTGTATATTTAGCAATGAAGATTTAGTTGAGACTTGCTTCAAATTCAGTTTGTGACAGAGACTGCACTGAGTTGCCAGTTTGTCCATGCCTTAAAAAAAAGTCCTCCTCACTTTCCAGACTTGGATAGCAACGTGCATTTCCCTCCTGGTTGGAACAGCACAGCAGTACAACATTGTTTACCACACAGTGATACCTAAAGTCATGTGCTCAGAAACACGAAACTTCCCTGTGTTTGGGAGTACTTGGCATTCCTTGGCCTCCTGGTCTTGGGAAGAAGTGAGGGCACACAGGCTTCTGCAGATTTCCTATCCACACAAGTGGTTGGTTCCCTGTCTCGGAGTTCATGGCGCTGGTTGGTTTGGTTGGGGCTTTTAACAGCAGAAGTTACTGCATATTTCCATCCTCAGAATGCACAGGAGATCTTTGATGCATATTGGTGCTCTTGGTGTCTTGTGGCTGTAACACCCAGCTGTTTTCTGTGGAAGACAGGGCAGTTCCTGCTCTCCTCCTGATGTACTTGCATGTATAAATCAGTTTTTTTCAAGCTGTCTTTTATACTTCCAGTTCCCTCATAGACCCCCCAGTTTAGCCCTGTGTGCCATCCAGTGGAGCTGAGCTGTGAGCCTGCTGCTCCTCCTCTGCCCAGAAAGGAGGTGGTAGCTGAAGTGTCCTGCAGGAACACATGCTTTGTATGCCCAGTTTACTGTGTTGGGACATGGCTGGAGAAGAAAAACAACATAATGTGTGAAGATGTTCAGGAAACTTGAAGGACTGGATGTTTCCACAGTGACACATTCATTTGGAACTCAATATGGAGCAGTGACTTGTCTTTATTTACTGCTGTTGAAAATAACCTGTTGAAGCTGGTACTGTAACTCTGAAGTCTTACAGGAAATAAGGCAATAAAGCTGCTGGCTTGCTTGGTGAATTAGTGTCCAAAATCATCACTTTATTTCCTATCTTGGAATAAACTTGGCTTAGTAGAAGAGTGTGTCTCTAGGAATTAGCAGCAGTGCATTGTGTACTGCTTGGGATAGAAGGACTGAGTGTTTCCATCTCCTGAGCCGGGCGTGGAGGGAGGACGAGGTGCAGAGCAGCGCCTGGCACTCAGTAAACCCTTCTTAACTGCTCGGGGAGTTGTTCCCCTCCAAGGTCTAGATAAGCATGTTTGCCTCAAATCTCAGCGCTGGGAAGCGGAGGCTGCTGGCTCTGTGCTGGGAACGAGATTTGTTCACCTTTCTTATGACTGCAGTTCACTGAGAGGGATTAATTGTGGTTCAAGGAACAGTACTTTGCTTTTGAGAAAGTCCCAGGCCTGTAAGCTTTCCTCTGTATTTCTTTCCAGTATTGGTTTCATTTGTCATGTGAATGACACATGACCTAATGAAAATCTTTCTAGGCTCCAGCAGTGTTCCTTGTAAGGAGTACCATGTGTTTGTAAAGGCTGGCTATCTGCCCTGCAGGAGCAGCAAGGGAAGTGCTGAATTCCTGTGAGAGATTTTCCACTTGCTCAACTGGTCAGTGGATCCAGTTTAACTTAAAGCCTGGGACAAAAGCAGGCATTTCCCATCTTTAATATTACCTGGCAACATCTGGCCCTTATAGATGTGTAATCCTGGCTAACTGACATGTGTTACTAAGTCAGCTTTTACTCCTTGCAGATTTAAACAGCCGAAGCTGTTCTAATTCCCTCTACATTTAAGAAAATTCTGAGTGTTAGCTGTACTTTGACTGCCTTTAAAAAAAGATAAACTAAACTGCTCAGCAGCCTTGCAATAACACTGCCATGCTGACAAAGCCACAGAGATGTTAACCAACTTCCTGAACATCTGATTTGTGGCTTGCACTGCTTTTCTGACACGGACAAGCAGCACCCCAGGCCCCAGTTAAGGCTACTACAGCATTCTTGTAAATCTTAGCTGTTTGCTGCAAGCTGCACTGCTTCCTTTGTTGCTGTTGCAAGTCTCAAAAGTGTGAGGTAATAGTTCCAACTTGCTGGTTTTGTTAAGTCTCTTCAGATTTTGTGCTGGAGTCAGATTTTATTTTCGGTTCATACATCAGCTCTTTGGCGGGTGAGTGCTGGCCTGGCAGTGACTGTGCAGAGCAGGGAGGGACGGAGCTTTTCAACAGCTTTCTGGATAAAATTGATTATCAGTACTATCCCAGAGTGTGTTTCTACTTGGAGGCCTTAGTGATGGGCTCAGAGCAAACAATGTGGGAACTTGGCTGGCTGGCTGTGCCACTAATTTGGTGACTGTGGGGAACTACACAGATTTGAACTGAGAATGAAAGGGTTGTTGGGGGAAAGAGGAAGAGGAAAGGTTTTTTTGTTTATGTGAACTAAACTGGATAAATTGGGTCGCCTTGAGGGAACAAGTATCAGTTCTGACATGTTCTATTTTTTATTTTAGTGCCGCAATGGCAACTGCACCTTACAACTATTCCTACATCTTTAAGTACATCATTATTGGTAAGTACCAGTGAGCTCACACCTGTATGTTCTGTGTGGATCCATGAGGAGCCTGTGGCTGTGCCACGCTGCTTTCAGTCTGTGCTTGTCCCACCTCAGTCCCCACAGGTCACCACGCTTCTCTACAGCTTTAGCATTTACTGGAGCATTTTGCATCATTAGTATCAAAGGTTTCAGAATTTATGTTGAAGGCACAAGTGCTGATTGGAAACATTGCATGAGGCTCATAAACCTCTGTCGGGCTGTGTTTTTGTGTTTCAATGTTGCTTTTAGCTGCAGCTTCCTTGGCTGCTTAGTCAGGGACTCTAAGGGATTGCCTTTATTGCTGTCCTGGAAGAACTGGTCTTGCTGTTAATTGTTTAATTGTTAATGACCTTGTGTAGGTGTAAATGATCTGCAGTGTTATTGTGCAGGTTTGTAAGTCAGGCTGCTGTGACAGCCTCAGCCTCTGGAAAAGTTGGTTCTTAAAAGATCTTGCTGTGTCTCACTCTTGGCATTGTGCAAGTGGATCAGTAGAAATGAAGCAATTCCTTGAGGTGTTCTGGATGATTGTCAGTATTTTTGCTGTTCTTACCACAGTAAGACAGGAGCAGACACCAAGTATATTTTCCATTTCAGTCTCTTCAGCAGTACTTTTTATAACCTGGTAAAATACAGTTATAAAATCAGTAATACAAATTAACTTACTTTTTGAGTGTTGTGCTCTTGCTTGCAAGCTGTACCTGGAACCAAAGCTTTAGTGGCAAAGTTGATAAATTCGAGGATCTAGCCAGGGATAGAACACTGCCCATCTGACCTGAGAAATGAATGTCTCCGTACCATTTGTTGTGTGGGAGGAAGAAAATGTGCTTGTTGCAACAATGATTTAACTATTCTTTCTGTAACAGGGGACATGGGTGTAGGAAAGTCCTGTTTGCTTCACCAATTCACAGAAAAGAAGTGTGAGTATTTCAGTTCATGATATTTATTCTAACTGGCATTTTCATCCGTTTTCCCTGCCTGTTTCCATCATGCATGAGCTCGACTTGGTGTCTGTCTTATTCTGTATGAGTTTGGATTGTACTGGGTCACATTTTTGGTTTGACTTCAGCAGATGCAGAAACAAATATTGATGTAGTTACGGCAAAACCTGCTCCAGACAATCCTGCCTGTGAGGAGTGGGAGGACTGGATCTGATTTTATAGCTTTTCTTTGGATTTTGATATGGAAAAGAGAAATTTCTTGTCCGAACTTTGCATGTTTTCAATATTGGTGTAGCTTGATCACAAGCAGTTGGAGCTGTTAGTGTGGTTAAGGAGTTCAAAAGGAAAAAAAGGAATAATTTTTCTTTGAGTTCTTGTTTGCAGCCCTGCAGGACACTTAGCCTGCCCTGGGTGATTGTGTTTAGGGCTTGCTGCAGTCTCTCTCAGCTGAAACATTTTCTCATGTATGGTAACATCACTAATTAAAAATTAGCTTCAGTTCTTTCTTGTGCGTGTTGCATTGGGCTTTGCAGCAGCTGTTACCTCACTCAGTGAGTAAGTCTGGAGGTATTTCTCAGTACAGGCATCACCATGTGCTACTTGAGATGTGGTAACAAGTGGGTAGGAGCTGCAGTTAAAATATTTGTATTCCAGTAGAAATAGGAATTTCTGACTGTTATTTTTAATGAAAATGCAGTATCAGCCAGTTATTTAAATGCCATTTTGCACATGATCAAATTGTCCATGGGGAGAATGTTCTGTCAGCACCAAGCCAAAGCAGTGCAACCAAACTGATGTGCCGAACACCTCTGCTGTGACACTGCCCCTAACTTTAGGTATCCTGAGTAGGTCCTCATCCTGTCTGTATTTTCTTGATCTACCTCAAAGATGAGCTTACTAACATGAGTTTATCATAACTAGAAAGATGCCTTTTTGGGTTGGATTTGGTGTGTTTGTAGCTACTTACGAAACTGGTATTTTCTTGGACAGTCATGCTACTGCCCTGTCTGAACCAACTTGGGGATTTGTTTTTGAAGATGACTTTAAACTGTATTTTTACAGACTTTAAACTGTATCTTTCTTGGTAATTCCCTGAAAAAATATCTTTTCCTACTGCATTAACATAGTTAACCTTCTGCAAGGATAGACGGGGAATCAGCTGACTTGGTCCCTTCTGATATGTGTGGCCAAAGAGCGGCAGAGAAGGCAAGGAATTTTATAAGTGTTTTTAAAACTAACAGGAGCTCCGGAAATGCAGCATTTTATTTCTGGTTAAGTGATGCAGTTTGGGAACTGTAGCTGTAAAAATGGTTTTTTAGATACTGAAAATCCAGTAAAGATCACTGAAAACTTGTGATAGTCATATTTTTGCAGCAAGGAAACCTTGTCCGAGGAAGATCTGATCTTTGCTCTTATTTTTCATGACAGTTATGGCAGACTGTCCCCACACAATTGGTGTTGAATTTGGCACAAGAATAATTGAAGTTAGTGGCCAAAAAATTAAACTACAGATTTGGGATACAGCAGGACAAGAGAGATTCAGGGCTGTCACACGAAGCTACTACAGAGGAGCAGCAGGAGCTCTCATGGTCTACGACATCACCAGGTAAGGGCAGCAGAGCTCTGGGTGTGCTGGCTGAGGCTGGGATGCACAGCCCTGGAAGTACTGTCTGGTCTGTCCCCTTGGCTCACAGGCTCTGTGTGTGTCTGCATGAGCAGCATCCTGTTGTGTGATGCCTGCCACACGTTACCTAAATACTCCAGTGCTCAAAGAGCTGCAGATGAGACACAGGGAATGATGTGAGTGGCTTTTCTTGGAAAATCTTGCTGCTGATGAGCCTGAGGAGTTTGCATTTCAGGCTGTGACTGCCTGTGTTGAAGTTGTTTTAAAGAACTGGCTTTGCCCTTAGAATCTGCTCTTCAGCACGTGGCTGTTGGTGCTGTGGAGGCAGTGGCAGTGCTGCTCACCTGGCAGGGCTGTCCTCAGCGGGCCCAGCCCGGAGCGCGGCTGTGCCGCAGCGAACGTGCGGAACTGCCCGTGGTGTGTGGGGAGAGAGCCTGGCCTCAGCCTCACCCTGGGCCTCTTGCCCAGCAGCCTGGCACTGCACAGGAGCCATCCTGCCTTCCTCCAGAGGTGACAGCTAAAGGTGCTGCTCAAACAATAGTGCATTAGATGCAACATGAAATACTCTTGCTTTCACACATCTTTCATCTTCCTCCGGGGTTGTTCTTGATATTCTTCAGGCAATTCTTTGTTTTTTCCTGCATATGTAGGTGTATTTCCTGTTTGTGTAAATCTTGAGTAAAACATGCCCTTCTGCACTTTGTTACTGAAGTGCTGTTCTGCTGCACTGTGTTCTGTAAGAGTATTTGACAGGAAACCCTTTAATGTGTTCTGTACAAAACAGCACCAGCGATGTGTGCAGAGCTGTATGTTAGCAGTGGGAATTGCTCTGGCTTTCCACTGGCAGTGTAAGAGCTGCTCCAAGGGTTTAAAGTTGACTTGAATTTGTGGTCTGAGTCCACGCTGCTGCTGCTTTGTCTGTCTTGAGGTGGGGAGAACAGGGATGATGTACGTTGCTGTGTTTGGGTGCTGACTGTGCTCTTGGCACCTAAATATTTTATAAAAGGCTGAAAGTGTCCTCTCTTGATTCTTTGCAGAAGAAGTACGTATAATCACTTAAGCAGCTGGCTGACAGATGCAAGGAACCTCACCAATCCAAATACTGTAAGTTGGACTTAATTTAGCTTAGAAGCAAGATTGCTTCTCCCCAGGCAAGTGGTGGGAGGCTCAGGCCAAAGCACTGCAGTGGTCTGTGCAAGAGCTGCCTGTGTTTTCTGCACTGCTCCTGTCCCCACTTGAGAGTGCAGTGATTCACTTCCCTACTGCAGCTGGAGCAAAAGGGCTTCCTCTAAAAGTCTTTTTGTGCCACTCACCTTTCAGGGTTTGTTCGAAGTAGTTGGAGACAAAATTGGGATGAAATCGGGAGCAGCCTTGACTTGTGTTACTTAGCGAGGTGAATGCTGTCCTTAGGCTGGAATGGAAATTGGATCTCCAGCAAAAGCTGACCAGGTCTTGTGGAGGAAGATCCTTCTGGGTCTCTCTGCCCATACCACAGAGCTGTTGGTCTTCAGCCTGTTCCTGAATGCCTCTAAAACACTTTAGCACCAAACTGATGAGAAAACTCTAAAGATTCTGTCTGGATTAGCAGCTGGTTAAACAAATACAAGAAGTGGCTTAGGGTACAGCTTTCATGAGTAAAGAGCAGCACCACTGCTTTTTAGGACCTCATCTCATGAGAACACCCTAAAGCCTTGGAAAGTGACAGCTGGAGATGCTGTTCTGCTTTCCCAGAGTGGGGAATACTGGGAATGCTAGAGCAGAGTTCTGCTGAAGGAGCATGGCTCCTGTAGATAATCTGTTCTGCATATTTCCCTTTGGTTTTTTAAGAAGTCTCATTAATAATAAAGGTGGCAGTGAAAAGGCTCCTAAGCTTTTTCCCAGACTAACTTTGTCTCTCCTGACCCAGGTGATAATCCTCATAGGAAACAAAGCAGACCTGGAAGCACAGAGGGATGTTACATATGAAGAAGCCAAACAATTTGCTGAAGAAAATGGTGTGTGTTTTTCTCTTGAGCTGGTACATTTCCTACGAGATAGTGATGTTAAAGTGAATCCTCAGCATTGATAGCTGCAAGCTTACACTTCCAGAGTCAGGGAATTGTATGTACAAATGCCTGCTGTGCCTCAGGCAGTCTGATAACTCTGTAATTCTAGCAATCAGCTTGTGTTGATGCCTTAACATAGTCACAAAAGCTTGTTTAGTACTAAAGTAGTGTCTTGCATGTAATGGGAAGGTCATGATGTGTCTGACTTTGGGCTCTTTGAGGTGTGTTGTGCACTGACTGTTAAACCTCTGTCTCTGAACAGGTTTATTGTTCCTTGAAGCAAGTGCAAAAACGTAAGTGACTTTTGGCTCTGGTAACGTTCAGATTGGTCTGTTTGCTGTGACTTGAAAGTAACTTGGAACTGAGAGCTCTGGCTGCATTTCAGGCCAAGACTGGGTGAATTCAAATGAACTGATTTGGATTTCAGGCCTTATTTGAGTGCGGAATGTGTTTGGTGTGTAAAGGGTTCCTTCCCCCTGGTGTTCAGAGCTGCAAGTTTGGTCTGTAGGCAATGACCAGCCCCTCCAGTAACTGAGGAATTGCCAAGCCATGCTTGGGGCTGGCTGTCACTGGGCAGCAGATCTCCAGGGCCACCAGGAACTGTGGCTCCCACTGGCACCTGTCAGAACAGAACTTTGTAACAAAAAGAGGTTTTGATCCATAGTGGCTCCCTTGTCTTTAAGCTTCTGTCAGAACTGTCCTGTGCATGTGGCTCGATGCCTTGGCTTATTTTTGCTCCTCAGTGCTTTGGCACATACTCCTTATTCCTGGCTGGTCCTGATACGGGTGTAGTGGCCAAGGAGGGAATTGCCCTGTCTGGGCGTTGGGTGAAGAGGACAGGGCAGTGCCTGCCCAGCTCCCTCTGGAAGCAGCACTGCAGCCCCAGTAACTCCTGCTGCTCTCTTGCAGTGGAGAGAACGTGGAGGACGCGTTCCTGGAGGCTGCCAAGAAAATCTACCAGAACATCCAAGACGGAAGCCTGGACCTGAACGCGGCCGAGTCGGGCGTACAGCACAAACCATCAGCCCCGCAGGGCGGGCGGCTAACGAGCGAACCCCAGCCCCAGAGAGAAGGCTGTGGCTGCTAGTGACCCCTCCGTGGCTCCTCCTGACCCCTCACCTCTGGCTCTAGGGAGTGGTGCTTTTGACCGCTTCCCCATCTTCTGTACATCTTACCGGGTTTAATTAAAACTCTGAGACAAGTTTAACACAGTACTAAACTGCTAAACAACTTTAGATGTAATCAGGTTATCAAAGGCAAGTAGAGTAATAAAACCTCTCCTGCATGGTAAATCTAGAAGTTTTTTTTTCCTTGATTGTCCTTGTGATAGTGTCACGGATACATAATTTAAACTGAGCACTGATGCTGGACTCCTGATTTTACACTTTCGCAGGGCTTTGTCTTGTATGGTTTATTTTATGGTTCTTTGGCCTTTCTTCCCCACCTCTAACTGTTGGAGCTGTCAGTAGTAAAGGATAAGTTTTTGCTGTGAAATGACTTCTGATGGTAGCGAGGGGCTCTGTAATGATGTGCTTTTGTTGGAAGAATTCCCTGTGGGATGTGCTGGGGTCGGGGTGGCGCAGGGAAGCGATCTGTTCATTCTTGTGCTCGATAGCTTTACGTCATTTTTTTTGCCACTTTTATCCTTTACCTTTGTTAACAGAACGTAAATATGTATAAAATTTGAAGGAACTGAGCTAACAGTTAAATACATCCTGTGTATATGATTTTAATGAAGAAAATAATGCCTGGCATTAGAGCAGTGTGTAAGAAGGCCCCGTTTGTACAGTCTGAGCTCTCTGTGCCCCCATGGCCGCACAGCCCAGCAGGCTGCAGCTGCTGGGTGTCACTTGCGGGGTCCCCATGGTGCTGGGGACACAGACATTAACACTAGTGGGGTGTGGCTCTCATTCTGCACTGTGCAATGCTCCCCTCTGCACTCAGCAGTGCTCTGCCTGCTTCTCTTTGGCATTCTGGGGCTTCAGCCGTGGCCGGGCTCTCGCACACCTCCCGCTTTTGTACCTGCAACTTTGGGACTGGGCAGAGGCTGAACGGGACAGTTGGAACAACCTGTGCTCTCTAGGGATTTTTAACTACTCTTGTATTTTTTAGTAGTGCTGTGTGAGGGGTTTTTTTAAGGGTTTTGCTTCAAGCCTTCAAGTACATCCTTCCTGGGGTGCTACAGCCTGGCCTGTGTGTGAGGGGGTGTCACGTGGTGACCCTGCCTGTGGGGGTGTTGCTGCACTAATGTGGGGTTTTACTGTGGCTCCTTGTGCAGCTTCACTTGGAAAACATCACAAGGTTTTAAAAATGGAAGGGGGTAAGTGCTTAACCACAATTCAATGTCCCACTTCAGGCTTACTGCAGCGTTTCAAATACAAAGTAGTCTGAAAATCCCTTTCTAGACACTAAAACTCTACAATGTTCAGACTTGTAAGTAACCAGTGGTACCAGAGTATTGTACAGTCAATGTTAAATAAAAGCCAAAACTGGAATGTGCAGACAATAGGATTTGGGTAACTCGTGTGCTGTCCCTTTGTATTGTCTGGTTAGTCCTTTTTTAACTCCTGTTCCTCAGTAGATGGGTATGTTCAAGATCTCCAGCTCCTGCATCCTGCTTAACCCAAGGCTGCACCAGGGTTTGCCCAGGGACCACGACCTGCTGCTGATGTGAAGTCAGTGTTGTAATGACTACAGCTTGTTGAGGTGCAATACCTGTACTCCAGAGTAAGTTACAGTAGGTCTTACTGTTTCTGTCACAGAAAGGATCTGTTGGGACTGCTGTACTCCTCATTTGATGTAACAATGCTATTAATCTAAATATTTGTAAATAAAGTACCTGTATCTAGATAAACCTCCCTGCTGTGTGTTACTTGCTCTGGCCCTCTCTGCTGGGATTTGTGCTCAACCTTCACCCGGGGCCTTGGTACAAACTTCACAGGGTTTCCCAGAGGAATCTGCCAGTGGTTTCCAGAGCTGCTCTCTGAGGGAAGCAGGGCTGGGTGGTGTTTGTTCCCAGTGAACTCCAGTGGACAATGGCTGCATACAAAAATGTTATCTTTAATGAGGATGAGAAAGGGAGGACTGAGACTGATGCCAAAGCCCATCCCTGGGAAAGGGAAAGGGTGGGGAGGGCTGGGACAGTCCCTGCACAGCCACTGGCCTGTGTTGGCCTGTGCCTGTCCTGCTGCCTGAAGGATTTACAAAGTGGCTTTACTAAGGATTTGCTAAGTAGGCAGTAAGTTGATTGTAATTTTGTTAAGAAGCCATTGTCTGTCTCCACCTGGTTCAGACAAGTGATGCAGCCAAGCCTCGGGAGAGGAAGAGGTGCTCACCCAGCAGCCAGGAAGAGGGACAAGGACAGAAATGCCAATGTGGGACACGTTCCTGCAAGGAGGAGCCCCAGCACTTGGAGCATTGTCACTGTCCATGGCTGTGCTGGTATCACTGTCCTGGAGAACAGCTTTAAGGAAAAGAATCTGCAACCACCCCCAGATAAAAGCATCAATCACAAAAGTTTATTGTAAGGAAGTATCCAAAATAATTGTATTTTAAACCTCTGTGCATTTGGCAACAGATCAGGCCTTGGAACAAGGTTTCTTTAAAGTGGAAATTGGCCACTAGCTGAACACTTAAATAGGAGGTTGGTTTGGACATGTTTAAATACACATTTAAAATATTTTTTTAAAAAAACAAACCAACTTATATATAAAAACCTGTTGTCAATTGTACAAAACCTTCACAGTACAGGCCTTGCAGCAGCTGTTTGTGAGTGGTGGCAAAGGCCTTTTCAGACAAGGCTCACCCAGTGAGGTAGGAGAACTCTTCAGAGGTGGCACCTGAGGGCCCCTGTCCAAGCTGTGGATGTGCTTTGGGCTTTGCTTTTAAAGTGAAGCCACTTTTCAAGTAACATATGTACCTTAAAGTGTTACAAAAGAACACTTTTGTACCAGGCTGGGGTGGAACCAGCTGTCCCCGAGGTTCAGCCAGAGGGCTGAACAGTTGAACCAGGAAAGTTCCTGAAAGACCAGGGATGGCAACAATTTATGCAGCAGAAGCTCCATGTCCCAGGAGAGCTCCCAGCAGCTCTCCCCCAGACTCTACTGCACAACACACAAACCTGAAGCAGAGGAACACCAGCCCCGGGGATGTCCCCAGTCACTGGGAAGGGACAGTGTGGTCTGTGAAGCCACAGCTGCCCCATGGTCCCTCAGCCTTCAGCCACTCTTGTCTCTGGGAGGTTGGAACTGGCCTGAAGCCACATCTCACCTCTGCCTTCACCGAGAGATTCCCTGGGAGCTGAAATGCAGCACTGGCAATCCCAATGCACTTCCTGGGCTGCTGGGGACCTGTAAAAAAGCCCCAAACCACTGTGAGGAAAGCTCAGCCTCTCCAAAGGCATCAGCTACTGCCACACCAGGGGCAGGGTGTGAGCACCACCTTCAGAAACCCTGCCCAGCCTCGGAGAGAGGCAGCACGTGGCTGTAACAACTCCCAGTGAGAGAAGAACCATTAAACCCCCCCCAAAACAGAATTCTGGTGGGCAGCACAACATTACCTGAGCTTTTGTTACATTCACAGCGCTGTGAGGAGATCCCAGGCTGGGGCTGCTGGGCAGGAGGAGGGAATCTGAAGGAGTGCTGCTGACCAGGTCATCCAGCACCTGCAGCTGGCGCTGGAGGCTGTGCAGGCTCCCGGCCGTCTGCCGCTTCCCCTGCAGCAGCACCTCCGCCTGCTTGGCCAGGCAGCGCCGCAGCTGCGCCTGCAACACGCGGGGCGGGTCACACGGGGCGGGGCACACGGGGAGGGGCACACGGGGAGGGGCACAGCAGGCATTGGCAACACTGTGTAAAGTCAGCCGCAACTGCTGGAATGTTGAGTGTCACACCGGCAAGCAGGGTGCCGTAGGTTTGGGAGTTATTTTTAAATAAGCTCTGTTTTGATGGCCATAACAACCCAAGATAAAAGATGGGCACGTTTTCTGGACCTTAAGGTGGTAGTGGGTGGTGCTGAACTCCTCTGTCATGTTGCTGATGTACCACAGGATGATATTAATGAGAGAATCTTGTTGGAATACTCCAACATCCAATTAACTACAATTAAAATTTCTCATCTTGCTACAGCCAGGCTTTTGCTGTTCCCACCCAAAGCTCCTCTCTCTGGTCATTACAGNAGGGGCACAGCAGGCATTGGCAACACTGTGTAAAGTCAGCCTTAACTGCTGGAATGTTGAGTCTCACACCGGCAAGCAGGGTGCAGTGGGTTTGGGAGTTATTTTTAAAAAAGCTCTGTTTTGATGGCCATGTTCTAACTGAGCCTGGACCTTAAGGTGGTAGTGGGTGGTGCTGAACTCCTCTGTCATGTTGCTGATGTACCACAGGATGATATTAATGAGAGAATCTTGTTGGAATACTCCAACATCCAATTAACTACAATTAAAATTTCTCATCTTGCTACAGCCAGGCTTTTGCTGTTCCCACCCAAAGCTCCTCTCTCTGGTCATTACAGAGTGGATTTACTCGAGCTGGAGGAGGAGCCCCAGACCCCCGGGTTGTTTAGATCATGTTTTGAAGGGGCCCAAGGGATGTGAGGGGCACGGATGTGGCACCTTGAGCCTGTCCTCGTGCTGCTGCAGCTTCTCCCGGAGCGCCTCTCCCCGCCACTGCTCATCCTTTGGGGAAAAAGAAAAGCACATTCAGCCAGCAGGACCAACACAGCACCAGGAGCAGCTGCTTGTCCAAAGCATTTTACCAGTAAGCAGACTCTGGAAATATTGAGCTTTTCTTCCAAGGAGAGGAGCTGTCTGTCAGCAGCAGCAAAGGGAGCAGCCTCTGAGTTGTCACACTCAGACTGCAGACTCCTCTTCCCTTCAAACGATGCTTCCAAATCTTCCAACAGGTCTGGAGAAGATGAGCGTGAAGCTTTAAACCCTGTCCTAATTTCATTTTCAACCTCCAGGTTAAGCAAGGTTGCTGCACTCT
Source organism: Nicator chloris (assembly GCA_013400495.1). Taxonomy (NCBI): domain Eukaryota; kingdom Metazoa; phylum Chordata; class Aves; order Passeriformes; family Pycnonotidae; genus Nicator; species Nicator chloris. The sequence goes on from WAAE01003309.1 coordinate 334,268, forward strand.
CCATTTCCCTTTGTCTCTCTTCCAGGTCTTGGGTTTTAACCTGCGGCACAGAACAGTTGGGTCACAAACACCAGTCCTGAGGGCTTTTCCTGTGTAACTGAACAAGGCTGTTCTGAACATGGAGCACTGCAGTCAGGAATCCCAAAGCCTCTGACCTGCTGCAGCCCTGGTTCCAATGTTAACTCTGCCAGGGAAGCCCCTCAGACGGGAACAGGCAACTCCAGTTACCAGGAGTTGTTAACCTAAACCTGACACACTCTGACCTTGCAGGGCCTTCCCAAATACCTTCCAATTGCAAACAACATTCTTTTCTGTTTTTTAAAGGGCTTCAAAACAACTTATAAAGGGTTGATTGAAGGACTAGGAGTCAGACAAGGTGAAATCACTTTTTAATTTCAAGTGAGTGTCTGAAGAAGAAAAAGCTGGCCCAAGCTGGCACTGGCAAGTTGTTAAATGCCTGCTGAGCGGCTCTGAACATTGCTAACATTTAGTGATTTGCATAAATTACAGCTCTGGGTGTATTTTAAATCGTGATACCAGGAAGGAAGACTTAAAACCAATACAAAATGAGCTCGTGTGAAGCCATGAAGCCTCAGCCCCCCTGGATTTGGCAGCAGCTGTCCCTGGCTCTGGGGTGGCTGCATTCCCCTGGGGGCTGGCCCAGGTCACCCCAGGCTCTCTCTGGACCATGGGTGAGGAGCTCAGCCACGGCCCTGGCACCCTGCACGCTGCCACTTCCATGCTGCTGCTCCCAGCAAAGGGCAGGGAGATGCCTCTCACTGGCAGCAGCCACTAGAGAACATGAGCACTGGGAATGCCAGAGCTTGGTTGCCTCCAATCTGGTCAGAAGTTGTTGCATTACTTTGTTCCTCCAATGACAAAAATGGCTGTTCCATCATTCTGCTCTTCAAAATAACCCAAACTCCCAAACTTTCTCCACTCAGCAAGGACTTACTCGCAGTTTGCTTTCAAGCTCCATCCTTTGCATGTTCTGTGTTTCTCTCAGACTCAAGATTTGTTTTTCTGCTTCTCTCCTCTCTGACACAATCTGACCTTGAAGGTGCTTTAGCTCAGACTTGGAGACCTCCAGTTCCTTCTGAAGACACTGTATCTCTCTGTCTTTTTGTTGTAACTGTAATTCTTTCTCTGAGAGCTGATATTCTGTAATAAACATTAAAAAAAAAATCCTGATTAGCAAAAGCTTATCTTGGCCCACTTCATACACAGCAGATATTTTCTAAACACCAAGAACCTAAGCAAGATGAACAAAAATATTTGTTGTGCCATTATCCTCAGCCCCCAGAGATGGTGGCAGTTCCTTTGTGCAATGACTCTTACTGCTTTTCCTGATGGTTTCTTCAAGAGCTGCACACCGGGACTCCTCCTTTTCCAGCTTCCCAAGGTTTTCTTCTGCCAGCCTGACTTTAGCTATTGCCTGCTCCAGTTTCTTGTGTTGATCTGTTAGAGCCTTTTCCAATAGGATTTTCTGCTCCTTCACTTTAGCTGCACATTCTTCCAGTTTTTTCCCTTCACGCTCTGAGTTTTGCTTGAGGCGATGAAGAACCTGCCAGAAACCCCCCCACTCTGAGCTTGAACCAGCACCAATGCAGGGAGAACAAAAACCATCACTAAGAGACATTAGAGAAGTAAAAACAGCATCAATGGGAAAGATCTGCAGTCTAACACTCCCTACTGACAAAAAATGTTTGTCAATTTTTTTTGCCTCTCTCATTTTCAGAACAGCTCCCTAAATTTTTCTTTTGAGTAACACTTTGCTGAAACTCCTCACCCAGCCTGAGCTAATTTGGCCAAATCAGTCTGTGCTTTTGTGATTATTTGTAAACTCACACCTCAAACCTTTTGGCCTGAATTATTTTTAAGGTCAGGAGGAAGTGAGGCAAGTCAGGGGGCTCATTACCACTTCCTGTTGGGCGAGTTCTGTTTCCTTCTCTTCAATCTTTTTCTGGAGCTGCTGCAGTTGGTTCTCCCTCTTCCTGTGCCTCTCCTGGCATTCCTTACGTTTCCTTAAATACTCTCGGATCTCTTCCTTCAGGGCTGCCTTCTCTCTGAGCAGCTCCTCCTGCTGCCTGGAGTTGTTTTCCAAATCCTGCAATGAAAAACAAAAGCACGTGGCAGGAGGAGCTGGGAAGAGGAACCAGCCCCAAAGGTTTGGGGTTGAGAGAACAGAGCTGGTCACTGGCTGGTCACTCAGGGTTCCCTCCACTCACACCAGCCACAGAGTGAATTAACACAGCAGGAGCCACCAGATAAAAAGCCAGAAGGTGCTGCTTGGTTGGTTGTTTTGAAATTATCTCCTTCCTAAGAAACAATAAACTCATTCCCTACTCAGCAAGAAGAAGGCAACAAAGCAATCCCTGCTCTCAGCTCTGCAGGGCTCTGATGTTGAGCTGTGCCCACAGGAACAGGTCAGGAGCAACATCAGACTCCCAGGGTGACCAGAAGGACATGTTTCACTACAACCAACCTGTTCCACAAGGTGAAGCTGCTGCCTCGACTCATTCAGTTCTCCTTTCAGTGTTTCCAGTTCTTCCTTTTTCCCTAGAAAAGTATTTGGTGACAGGACATTTTCAATCAGCAGTTTGAAATACCAATACCCAGAAATTCTCTCTTTTCATGAGCAAAGAGTGAAGAACATAAACACAGTTTATGAAATGTCCATCTTTTCAACATGTCAAATTCTTTCTGCCTGTGGACATCTGAGCATGCTGAATGTTGAATATCATCCACCTCAGTTAAAGTGTGTCTTTTAACAGAACTTCTTTTAAAATGTATCCTCCCTTAAAGCAAAAATGGATCTTTACCTCGAAGGTCCTCCTGGACAGCAACAATCTCTGCATTCAGTGATTTCTTCTGCTTGTTCAGTAGCTCCACCTCCTGCTGCAGCTTCTTTATGTCCAATTCCACTTTTTCCATGTTGGACAGTGCAGCTCTGCTTCTGTCTTCAGCAGCAGTTAAATCTCTGTAAAATGTGAATCATATTTTTGTTTAGTTGGAAATCCTTGGTGAGGACTTAAAAAATGACAGTAAAACCCACTAAGCCCACAGGGATGGCACGAGCAGTCAGAGCAAGACAAATGTCCTGTTCCAAGATGCAACACTTCACTTTTTGCAATGTTTCTCGTGGCATTGCCAGGATATAACAAATGCTGCTGATTCAGCAGCTCCATTGCTGAAAATTTTTTTATCTGCTGGAGAGAGGCTTAAAGCAAAAGCTCCACAGAACATAAGAAAATGGGCACCTCAGATGAATTAATTACAACAGACATTCAAACACTCCCCCACCCCTTCTGATCTCTGCAGGAAAAGACATTCCCCCACCTTTTGGTTTGTGACAACTTCTTCTTCAAGCTCCTGGAGTCCTCTTCCAGCTTCTCCTTCTCTCTGCTCAGAGCCTCGATGTTGTTCTGCAGAGCTCTCATTCGAGAGCCCAGGTGCTCGTTCTCCTCACGGTCCTTCCTGAGGAGCTGCTCCTGCCAATCCACCTCCCCTTGCTGACACTGAAACAATCTCTGCATATTCTCCAGTTTTAACTTCTCCTAGGAAAAACAGGCATGCTGAGCACCACATTGAAATGGTCCAGCAGCAGAACAAGTATTGACATCCTCAGCTGCAGCCAGAGTGATCTGAGTGCATTTAATAGAGGAGGGTCACAACAGAATGGTTCCAAGTACCTTGGGGCCCTTTTTAATGCCACAGATCATCCAGCTGAGTTCAACTCCCTTCCACACTCATTGCTGGAAGTGAGGGCACAGGATCCAGATAAAAAGACTCTGGAAGCTCCTAAAAATCAGCATCCATCATTCTACAGCCACAGAAGAGCTTCTGTGTTCCCTCTCTCTCACATACACCAAAAAATCCCATTATTTTTAAGGGCCTAAGCAGACTTTAAGACTTCTCTGTGATAAGCTGAAATCAGATTAGAAACTGATTGATTTAAAAGCATCAGGCCTCTGTTAACCAAGGCTCACGGGAACCACAGATCTCCCAGTTTCTGCATCAGCCACAGAAGCATTTCTTACCTCTAGAATGGCCACCTGGGTCTTTTCCAGCTCATTGACCTTCTGCTCATGTTGTTGTTTCAAACCTTCCAGTTCATTCTTCTCAAGCTCCAGCATTTCCAGCACATGTTTCAGTTCTAGTGAGGTGAAATAAAGAACAGTTATTGGATTAGGATGAGGAGAACTCAAGAGCTCTGTGTGTTCCTTCCCCATCTGCACAAAACCCAGTAAATCCTGGGACATACCCATCTTATGCTTGGTGATTTGCCCAAGTATTCCTTGGAGATTTTCCTCCTCCTTTCTAATATCCTTCTTTAGGACCAAAAGCTGTGCTCTTCTCTCATTCATCTGGACATCCAGTTCATTCCTCTCAACACTAAGCTCTCCCAGAAGTACTTTCATCTCCTGTGAGAATAAATCAGTGTTAAAAGGAATACCATTCTTTGCAATTTTAAATGAATTTTTCCTTTAAACTCAAGTTTAACAGTCTATCATCAGTATTCTGGTTTAACAAACAAAAATACAGAATGTTTAAGTTAAGGTCCTGTTTGTTGATGATTTAGAGCAGTAATTCTGCAAAGATTTTGATCTCCAAATCTTACCACAACACTGTCATTCAAGTGAATAATAGGCCTTAAAACAAAACCAGACAAGAAGCCCTCACAAAAGAAAATAAACCACAAAATATAATTAGCCCTGATACTTGGTTTTGACTTCAGCAGGGAAGTACAGAATCCTCTCTGTGCAAATGGGGCTGGGGACAGACTGGGGCAGCTGTGTTGTGTTTTACACACACTGATCACACTGATTCCCTTCAGCAGCTGCTCCTCAGCAACAGGAAGTCACTCACAGACTTGTAGCTAATGTCATTTAGCTCTCGAGGGACCAATTCTGTAAGACTTACTGGAACTGGGGAGTTCTTCTTTGTGCATCTGGACCAAGCTTTTAGTCACTCAAAACCATAAAATTCCATGTTCTATTTCTCAGTGGGTTTGGGGAAGGCACAAAAACCAAAACTGATTTTGTGGAAACCTCCTGGAATGTTTGTAGTACTTCAAGTCTTTTGCTAGAATGATTTGAAAACTCATTGGGGAAACTTACCCTTATTTGGCAAAGTTTTTCATGTGCCTCAGCCTCTCCATCTCGAAGAGCTTCTTTGAGGTCACCCTTCCTTTGGGAAATGCAGTCCTGAAGGCCATGGAGCTCTTCTGTTCTTTGGCTCACCTGCTGCTCCAGGAACAAGAGCTCTTGCTGCTGAGCAGAAATCTACAGTGGAGAAGTTTAGCAGAAGAATCAGTGCAATCTTTTATTTTTTTAGCTAAACATGAAAAAAAAAAAAACCACCACATGAGAAAGTGCATTGGAGAGATTGGGATCATAATTATGAGACAAAGTCAATTCCAACAAAATGGATAGCCCAGGGTTACTAGGCCAAGCCTCACCTGATCTTTCAATGTTTCCAGTTCAGTTTTCTTGCCCTGAACAAGGTTTTCTGCTTCTCTGATGATTTGGAGGTGCTGGCCCTCGTTACCTTCTGCAAGTCGAATATCTCCTTGGAGCTTCTGAAGACTGAGAGTGAGGATAAAAACAGCACTCAGAAGAAGTGAGAGTATCTTAGGCAGTGACTCACTGGAGGAGGACACGTTTCACTTAATACAGTTCATGGTAAATTAAAAGTACTCACCTCTCAGTGAGCATTTCTATCTTCTGGTTTAATGACTGCAACTCAGAGTCTCTTGCAGCCACCATTTTGTTGATTTCCTTCAAAATACCTTCTTGTTCCCTCTTAAGCTGTTCCAAACCCTTTGTATCTGCCTCTAATAACCTGGAAGAGCATTTATGCCTTTTCACATCAACATTTTAACAGCTCTCCCTCTCCAAAAGCAGCGTCTTGACACTGGAAGGAAGCCAGTCCTTGTGCTCACCCCGTGTGACACAAACCCCCAAGAGCACTGCAGGTACCTGAGCTGCTGAGCTGCTTTCACCAGTTTGGTGGCTGTTTCCTGAGCCCTCTGCTCCAGCTGCTCTGCCTCCATTTCAGTGCAGGACAAACGGTGTTTGGCACGACTGTACTTCTGCAGAGTCTCTTTAGTCTAAAGCAAAAATTGAAGATTGAGACAATACATCCCACCTTATGCTGCATTTGCTGTTTAAAGGTGAGCTCCTGGCTTGAAGATTCCAACTCAGCCTTCTCCCTCTTTCTACCATGAACAACTTTTTCTCCTTTCTTGTCCAGAGCAGAAAACCTTCCTTGTCTTCAACAAGGACTAAACCAAGTTCTTCTAGCACAGTTTGTTTCCCAACTTAATTTCACATAGAAGCATTTTAAGAGGCTCCAGGTTACCCATGTGAAAACAAACATCCTGGACAAACAAAACAACACTCCAATCCTTCTGCCCTCAGGGTTTTGCCTTCACTCACCTTGCCCTGGGTGCTCTCGAGTTCCACCTGAGCCTCTGTGAGGCGCCTGTCGGCCTCTCTGAGCTCAGCCTGGCGTTTCAGCAGAGTCTTCTCTGCACATGCAATCTCCTCTGCAACATCTTCCTGCTGCTGAAGGGATTTCTCCAGCTGCAGCTCTGCCAGGAGGCTGGTGGTGCAGCCATCAGCGAAGTCCCTGAAAGGTCAGGATGAAAAACGTGGAATTAAAATACAAAGATGCCAAAAATCTGGGAGCCTCTTGAAGCTCTAGAATTGTACATGAGACAAAAAGCTGACTTTTGCTGGGAAAAGGTTTAGGTGTTTGCAGGTTTCCTTTAGTGCATTCCATGCACTGTTCCCACCTGTGTGTGCTCCGTTTCTGAGCCGCTCGGCGCAGCTCTGCCACTTCACATTCCAGCTCTTCTCTCTCCTGCTCAAGTTCTTCAACATCTCCGTGCAATCTTTCCATCTCCTTTTTGTATTTATGCTCAGCTGCCTCTGAGCATTTCTCTTTGTATTTCTGAGACTTTAAATAGCACACAGTGTCTTCCAGCCTTGAGACTTCACTCTCCTGCATACAGGAAACACAACAACACAATCGGGATCCGTTTTCCAGCTGAGGCCTCCTGACACCCAGGAGCAGCTCCAGATGGCAAAGACTGTAACCAGATCCAGACCCTTCCTAGCAGGGAGCTTTTCCTAACCCATTTGTCAGTCAGTTCCCAAGGGTTCCAGCTGCAGCTGCAGCTCTGGTTCTTACCAGATCCTGATGTTCAGGCACGTTGCAGTGGAGCAGTCCCAGGGGAATGAGTGGCACTGTGAAGTTTGGAGGCAGAGGGCCATAAACCACCTGGGATCCCAGAGGAGGTGGGCCATGGATGATGGATCCAGGAGCAACTGCAGCTCCAGTGGCTGCTGCAGGAGGAGGAGCATAAAGCCCCACACCCTGAGGTGCAGGGGCCCCATCTGGAAGGGCTGTGTAAATAACTGTGCCCGGGGGTGGGACAAAGGGAGAGGCTTCAGGGACAAGAGATCCTTCACCATCTTCTTTTGCTCTTCTATCTTTAAAAGAGACAAAACCAAACATGTTATTTTTAATAGTTGTTTTTTTTAGTAGAGATAGTTTTCAAATGGACATTTTAAATTCTATGTAATTTACAAAAATGTAACAAATGTTGCTCAAAGTTATTCAACAGTACTAAACATTCATATTCACTCATGCCCATCAAAAAAAGAACTCCCTGTGAACTCTAAGCAAGCCCATCTTTAGTCTGCTCCTAAACATTCTGAGAGTGACACTGACTTACCTTTGCCAGAATTTGCTTTGTACAGCCTATTTCTGACTGGTGAATAAACCCAACATCCTTGGCTGGGCAAGTCCTCCCTCCCACAGGGCCTGTCCTGAGCATCCCCTCTCCTGGCTGGGGATGTGCCAGGGCACCCCAAACACACTCCGGAGTCTTTGGTGCTGTGGGAAGCAGGAGTTGAAGCCTAAAGAAAAAAATACAGCATGTGTTAATCTAGAAATGACAAATCATGGCAAATAAAGGAGTTGTTGCAGACATTCTAATGATTTTTCAGAACAAGCTACACATACTCTGCTGTCTCTCAGTTCTAAGCATGATGCTGCTTTAAGAGCATCAATTATATTTTAACAGTATTGGCTTTAATTTCAGAGAAATATTCTTTTGAAAGAAATGTTGGTCTGTAACATTGCCTTTTAACCCTTACCTAAATGGATTTTCAGGACTGCCCACTGAACAGTTCTCTCCCAATGTGATGTACCCTGCACTCCTCTCAGCACAGTAAAGGGCTTTACCAGGGAACATTTGTGTGTGTTTTATTTCAGTATTTCTCCTACATGCCAGCCAATATTTGTTCTTAAATTTCTCCCAAACCTACTAAATTTATAATGCACTTTCCCCCACCAAAGGGCTTTCTTTCCACAAAGAAAACAATCCCTACCAGGATTTGTATTCCTGACCTGTGATGATGGCATGTACCACCAGTATCCCCCTCTTTTGTGGGGCTCTGCTGTACTGGTGCTGGGATCATTCTGCTGGGAGAGCACATTTCTGAGGGCTGCAATTGCATCCTGCAAGGTCTCAATTTCATCTTTGTTACCTGGAAATTAAGAACAGGTTTAGAATCATCTAAGGCAAATAGGTAAGTAGATAGTGCATTCAACCTTTCCCTCAACCCAGCTAAACTGGAACTATATTTAAAAAAATTAATTGCTGAGGGAAACAAACTAAATGTTATCTATAATGACAGACATACACAGGAGGTTTGATGGTTTAAGATTGTGGAAATACAAGTTCAGATCCAGGTAACTGCTGCTCATTTTCCTTACACAGAGCTCTGACAATGTCCCAGAGCAGTTTCAATGGAATGCTCAGCACAATCAGTGCTTTCTAAACAGCTGCAAAATGTGCAAACTAAGGAACACTGACACATATCCTGTATAAACCTGTATAGGAGGATATTCTCAACACTATTCTCCAGATTCTCAGTTCCAACAGTGAGAAATGGGGAATAATAATCTCCTGTGTCCCTGTCTATGTGCAAGAAGTGGAGAGAAAAGAGAAATTACCTGTCCCAATATTATCCAACAAGCATTTCAAACGGTCAATCTCTGCTTTTTGCTCTTCCACAGCTTCACTTAACTTCTTAATTTCAAACTTCTGAGTGTTTGCTGCAATAGTTTTCTCACCAGCTTTCTCCATTTCCTGCAGAACCTATTTGAAATAGAAGCTTAAATCACAAAAAGCTCCCACTCATTCTTCCCATTCCCTCATATGAGAGATGTTTGAGTGAACAGGTGATGGTTTTCCTTAAAACTCAGCTGCTCCAGGTAGTGAGGTTTTCAGTTTGTTCTTGGGCAGGTGTCAGGGGAGGGAAGAACACTGAGATCTGGGAAAACTTGAGGGGAAAATGGCAGGGCAAGAACCTCTAAACATGACATTTCCAGAAACTCACTGGTATTTTATCATATAACACAGAGCAAACAACCTACTTGCTTTTCCTTCTCCTTCAGGAGTTGTTGCAGCAATTCTATTTCTGCTTCTGCTCTGGCAAGAGCCTGGGAAGCACGAGCTGCCTCAGCACAGAACTCTTGGGCTTCCTCAAGCTCCTGAAATTGAGATTTTCATTTGAGCTGTAGTTTGCAGGAACATTTCTCAGGCTTGAGATGTGCCATTGTGAAAAGCTAACCACTGAGAAGCATCAGCACCTGACTGTTCTGAACTCCAGATATGTGTAAAATACTGTTTCTCCTTTAACTTTATTGGCTTTAACTGAGTACTGGTACAGAGGAGATGTTATTATGTAGCCAAAAGTGTTTCCCAGTTTGAAAAAGAGTTTCCAGTCCTTTCTTTTGTTTTCCTGTCTTACAGAACCATGTATTATCTATTGTTTGCCTTTCCGTTAATAAGAGATTAACGACCTTCCTCATCCCTTTCCCTCCCACAGCAGGAACTTGTCCATACCCAAATTTCCTCACTCATCTACTGCTTCTCAAACTCTGCCCAAAGCAAGAGCTCCTATGCAGCTCAGAACAGTTTAGAAGAAAGCTCTGAACTCATTTGAAGGACACCAGCACTGCTCCCACTGCAGTGGCATTAACAAGCAATTAATTAATTCCCCATGCTGATTTACCTCAGCTCTCTGCTGGTTAATCCTGAGCACAGTCCCCTGCAGAGCCTTGAGCTGCTCTGCAGCCATGGAGAGCTCGGTGGCTGCCAGCTGGTCTGAGGTGATCACTGCTCTCTGCAGCTCCTTCAGCTCCTGATCCAGACTCAGCACTTGCATCTGTGCCTTGGTATCTTCTATTTTTTTCTGAAAGCAGGAAAACAGACTTTTACAATGTACTTTCTTTCATCCTCCCCCAACCCCATTTTGTATCATTTAGAAAAAACATCTAAAGCGAGGACAAGCAGTAAAATTAAAGGAAAAGAAAGATGTTATAGTTAACATTTGTGTTCCTACATGTGCTGTTTTATCTTGGAGAGCAAAAATTCCCAAGTTTTTCTTTCTTCTTTCCTGAGCAATCAAACAGTGCAGAGACCTGCCCTCACACATTCTTACCCTTTTCTCTAAATTCTCCAGCTGAGTAAGAATAGCCTCCTTTTCTTCATCTGCCTCCTGCAGCTGCTGATCAGCCAGGCCCTGAATCTCTTGCATGCTCTTTATTTTTTCATGTAAATGTTGAATTTCATTCTCTAACTGATGGACCTTGTTCTTATTTTGCCTGTTTTCAGCTTTAACCTGTAAGTAAAATACGTTAGAATAAGTAGCCAGAAATTTTTTTTCCAATCAAAAGCCACCCTGTTTTAATTATTTAATTAAATTTCTGGGAAATGCAGTTACCAGCATACTTTGCATCAAAGCAGAAAGGAAAGGTAACTACTGTGCCTCAGTTATTTTATTAGAGATATGTCTAATGATCTTTCAAGAAGGTTCAGAGCTGTATTTTTCTAGTGGTCATTAAACACTTTGTTGCCTCTGAGACAGATCATTGACTAAATTCCAATTCACCAAATAATCAGGTAAAAATCAGGAAGACTATTAATGAAAAATCAAACCAGACTCCACTGTTACACAAAGGACAGAGCACAGCAAAGCTTCATCGAGTGAAACTTGATCCTTCAGCTGCAGGTTACATGTTTTAGACTAAGCTGAAATTGTCTCACTCTTGCTCTTGTTGTTTGATACATACCTGTCTGTATTTCTCCTGTATTTCTTCCAGTTTTTCCTGCTGGGATACCATTTCTTCCTGCAACTGTCTCTGTCCAGCCCATGCTTTCTCTTTTTCCTTCTGTGCATCAGCAAGGATGTCATTGAATTCTTTCTGCAGACTTGCAAGGTTTTTCCCTAAAATATCAGCTGAATTTGGACACCTGAAAGAGAAACAATCCAGGTTCCAAGACAGAAAACAGTGGTTTTATCTGTGATACCAGATACTGAAATCATGAAGGACAAATAGTGCAAATTTGAGACATGCTGTGTAATTCATCCAGGTTAGGTTGGAAAAGCCCTCTGAATTAATCAAATCCAACCATTCCCCCAGGACTGCCAAGACCACCACTAACCCAGGTCGCCAAGTGCCACATCTAAATATTTTTTAAATCTCTCCAGTGCTGGTGACTCCACCACTGTCCTGGGCAGCCTGTTCCAATGCCTGGCAAGACTTTCAGTGAGGAAAATTTCCCAGATACCCAACCTGGACCTTCCCTGGCATAACTTGGGGCCATTTCTTCTTGTTCTGCCCCTTTCACATGTTCAAATCTCCCACTGTACCTTTATTTTACTCACTTCATCTCTCCTGCTCCTGTCTGAAGCTTTTGCCTGAGTTCATTTATACAAGCCATGACATCCTCAGGATGGATTAAGTTATCAACTGCATGGTTTAGCTGATTCTGGAGATCTTTCAGCTGTTGTTTTAGGAAATTATTGTCACCCTAAAAATAGACCAAAAAAATCCACACATATGTAAGCAAACAAATCCACAAGTGATAAAAGCTAAAATTTTTAACACAATAAATACTTCACCTGCAACTGCTTGAACTGTAAAAGCAGTTTGTAATTCTGTTGTTCCTTCTCCTCTGCCAGTTGTGCTTTGGTCTGAGCACTCTCTAACAATTGTTTTTCCTTTTCAAGTTCATCCTGCAGGGCTGAAAGCTCCATCTACAAAACCACAAACTCTCCAGATTAATATCCCCACTCCCAACCCCAACCTGTCACCCAAACACACAACAGATGTAGTTCTTAAAACAGTAACAATATGACAGCACCTAAAAAAGATTCAACAAAACAACCCCAAGCAAACCATCTGGGCCTTGCTTCAAGGCAAAGCTCTAAATCCCAGCAAACTGATATTGTGGGCACACACCTAAACCAGCAGCTGGTTGTGATTTAACCTTGGAGATGAGGTGTCCTGGGGTAGCTAACACCTCTGGCACCACTAAAGCCCTGTTCTTACCTGGCTAAGTTGTTTCAGTCTTTCAAATTCTTCTTTTTGCTGTTTGGCTTCAGCATTTCTCTCTCTTAACTGAGCTTCCAGCTCAGCCTTGTAGGTGCTGACCTTCCCCTGAGCACCTTGAAGGGACTCATTGATCTCTCTCTGCTCCCGGAGTGAACTCTCCAGCATTGCAATTTCCTGGAATTTAATACCCATTTTAGAAGGATGTACATGGGAGAGCCAGAATTCAAGAGTACACTGCCTCCCTTCCCTTTAACTCAGGAACTGCATTGAAACTTGGAGGTGGGTGGCACTTCTACCTGCAAGGTCAGGTCAGTGGTGCCACTGACTGCCCAAATCTACACTCAGGTTAGAAAGGTGGAGGTGGAAGTGAAACAGAATTGTCCCAGGAGTTCAGGTTTACACAACACTCATCAGGATGCCCAGACAGCTCTGTGTCATTGGCTGACAGGACAGACCCAAGCTGCTGACACACACTCTGGCCAACATCAGAGGTTTCACTGATGCCATTTTCACATCTGCAGGTGTCACCTGCAAATCCATTTGCAGTGATGTCTGCAAGGTGAAACCTGCATTTCTGAGCCATCTCTCACAAAGCACAGATTTACTGCATGTCTCTTGCAACTGGTTTTAAAGGCCAGATTCTATTCTTGAGGTGTGTGGGCACATCTCATCGTGTTGTCATATCAGAAATCATTTTGTCCAAGGAATTGTGCTTCCCTAGTCCCAATCTGATCACCAGGTTATTTTTTCAAGCTTATTCTTAGACATCTGAACTTGGGAAGAGAGGTATTAAGGCTTACTTTTCTCATATTTTCTGCATCCATGACAACCACTTCCAGGTTGTTTTTTTCCTCCTCCAGATCTGCCAATCTTCCCAGCAAAGATTCTTTCTCCTTCTGCAACTTCTTACACTCCTCATTGGCCTGTTTTGCCTGATGCTTCACACTTTGCAGGTATTCCTGTAAGCCAAGGATAATACTTTCCAAATCTCTTTTCAGTGCTTCATTTGTTGCTATTTGACCTGCAGGAATGCAAAATTAATTCGAGGTAGTTAAGAAGCCACATTTATTTACCAAACAAACCAAACTGCCTTCATTCATCATTTCAAATGTTTGCCATTGGAGTAAGTAAAAACAAGAACCTAGAACTCAACCAGAAAATATTGGTTTTAAGGTTAGGATTCCCAATATTACTGTGTTAACCTGGCCACTGTAAGAGTTAAAAGAAACTGCAGCTTCTGTGCATTCCTGCCCCCTTTCCCAACCAGGCAGAAGTGAGGTGAGCACACACAGTTTCCTTTTATGTCAGTTCAGAATCTTTTTTTAACACTTTTGTACCCATTCTGTATTTCATTTGAGCAAGGATAAACAAAACAATTCTCAATTCAACTGTCATGCTGCCCTAAGTACAAGAAATACCTTAAGACAAAAAATTAAACTTTACCATCAGTGAGCTGCTGCTCCAAATCCTTGATTTCCTCAGTTTCCTTTGCAATCCTGGAGAGCATCTCATCCAGGCGAGTCTCCAGCTGCTGGCAATGTTGATTCATTATATCAAGGTGTTGTTCTTTACTTGCTTTTTGAGCTTTCATGTGAGCCTGTGGAGTAACAGAAAGGTAAAACAGGGCATCAACACAGATTTAAGAAATCAAATTGGGATTTTGTCTGTTCTGCAGTGTCTCAGTATCAGCAAGAAAAGCCACAAGCTCAGCACACACTGTGGTGCTTTGGGGTTTGTTACTTGTTGTTATTTTCCCTCAGTCCTGCCCCACAAAGGACCCCAGATAAGCAGCAATCTGTGACTACCCAGCATTGTCTGCAGGCTCCCCCCTGCCCAGGCTGAATAAAGCCTGCATTTACAAATTAGTACTCATGGCTACTATCTTTCTTCCTGCCTTTACATTTTGTTCTACCACTTCCTCTCTCAGTCAAGAACAAACATGATTTCTCCCAGAACCTTTAATCCTGTCATCCTGCATTGCCCTCACAGCAGATGATGCTTTAGAACATGTCAGGTTGGCACGTGAAGGAAAATACTCTGAACAAACAGCAAGTCAGGCCAACTTTACAGCTACTAAGTAAATATTCCTAAGTATACCTTATTTTATTAAAATATTTCTGGGAGATTCACCACACAGCTCACACAGACTTTGGCAAGGACTTCGTGCATTTAGTATGAATTAACTGATTGTTTCAGCTGTTTACAAAAGCTTGGTTATCAACAGAATAAAGTGTTATTTCTTACCAGTGTGAAACTGCTCAGAAACAACTCAAACCCCAGAAACTTGGGAAAATACAGAATTATACTGTCATGATTAACTGCATGTTTTTCTTACTACTCAAAAAAAAAAAATCGAGCTAGCAGTAGACAATTTAAACGTGAGTTCTCAGAAAAGAACACTTACAAAGTTGCTTCCATAACAAAAGCAAATGGGTAAAACCAAAGCTTTTTGTATTTTTAACGGATTAAACCGGAAGTTAACTTAAACATCCATATCAGCACAGTTCAACTTGTCACCTTGCTAAACACAGACTGCCCTGCAGCTTTCAAAAGCGAAATTGCAACAAGTAAAACCCGAGCCGCTGCCACTGAGCCATCTTGCTGCAGCTGCTGAATGGCACCAAAAATGCAGTTTGAAAAAGAAACAAAAAGCCACAAGTCCCCGACCACTTACAGCTTTGCCTTTGTCTTTTCTTCCTGAGACAGCACTTGCAGAACGCGCCACCCCTGAGCGAGAATTCATTTGAATAAAGCACCGGGAGCTTCAGCACGGGCAGGAATTGAGCGGAGCCTCCATGGGGTTCGGGGCGGGGGCCGGAGCTGCTGCCCTGGCCCGGCTCCCGCTCCCGGCCCCGCTCGGCTCCCGCTCCCGGCCCCGTTCCCGCTCCCGGTCCCAGCCCCGCTCCCGGCCCCGTTCCCGGCCGTTGGCCCGCACGGCGTTTCCTGTGTTGTGATTCGAAGCGAGGGGCGGCCGCGGGAAGGGCCGGGCTCCCTCCAGCCCCGGGCTCCCCCCAGCCCCGTTCACAGCCCCGGGCTCGCTCCTGCCCCGGGCGCGGCCACTCCCCTGGGAGCCTTCCCGGAACGCGCTCGGCCCTTCTGCCACCCAACAGCCGAAGAAATGAAGTTTAAAAGTACAAAAGGAGCTTTTTAAACAAGTGTTTTCATGCCTCTGCTGAAAACGGAGCAAAGCATAAAAATACTTTCATTTCTCACCTAAGAGCATCCAGCGGACCTGAAAAACTTTCATGTAGAGATACAAGCTTTTAAAAAACACTATTAAAGATAATTCAGTTTCGTTTTAGTTTAATTAAGTTTAATTAATTTAGTTTAATTTTTAAGTGTTTGCTGTACCTGAGCATAGTTAATGACTCAGAAAAAGTCCTGCATCCCTGATGATCACAAATTTAGGTGGAGGCTCGAGCTCTCCCTGGCACCCCAGCCCTGGGAGCTGTGACCTCTGAGGCCTTGCTGATTCTCTCAGGGTTGACAGGACTGGAGGTGACAGCAGAGAAAGGCCATCAGTCCCCACCAAACAGGCTGGATAAGCACTGCCACACACAGATCCTTAATCAACTTTAAGGCCAGACTGCACAAAAAGGTGCATGAAGGATTTCTTCCACAGAAATTGTCTGCAAGGCTCTGCAGTGAGTTTGTGCAAAGAATAAAGATTGAGTTCTGAACGTGCTCTACAGCACGTGCCCTGCTGGGAAATTGAGTTGTTCAAGTGTTTTACCCAAGCTGGTTGGTTTGGTGGGATGCTTAACTGTGAAGATATTTTAACTCTCAAATTCTAAGTTCATGACTTTGATAAACAGCAAAAGAACGTATAACTCATGAAACAGGCACAAGTGAATGCTCACCTGTTAGAGCTGCCTTTAGTCCTTTGCACAGTGCATAAAAACTTCAGATTCTGGTTTTACTTACATGCCTTGGATCCTCAGGATTTATAGAACCAAGAGAACTCTGCAAATCTTCAAGCTCTTTCTGATTTTTCCCTATTTCTCTTTTCTGTTTCTCTATTTGTTTTTCCAGTTGTAAGGTTTCCTTGCGTAGCTCCTGCAGGATTTGTAACTTTCCACTCAATTGCTGTTCAATTGCTTCCTTGCTGGCCTGGGAGGTCTGGAGACAGCATTAGGAGCTTGAGTGGTTGGAAATATACAGATGATCCAGAATATATTTAACATTTAAATAAAGAAGATCCAGGTCACTGATTTTCAGGCAAGTTTAAAAATTGAAAATAGCAATAATTGATGAGAGTTGAAGAAGTGGAAGATGCTGATTTAGTTTCATGCTGATAAATTAATTCTTGCTGCCAGTTCTGTGGCCACATTGGTTATCAGCTGCACAACTCAACCTACACAGCAGGTTCTTCCAAAGGGTTCTGGGGAAAGGCAGCAATAAATCAGCAGCAACACGTGGAACAGATGCCATTAACTGCACTACAGCTCTAACAGCTGATTTATGAACGAGCTCTCTAAAACCTGGAAGATTTTTGTGATGCTTGACACATGGATTTATGTCTGTACAGTGGCCTCTTTATAAGAATGGGGAGAAAAAGTTGTATTTTCTTACATCAACACTGCTTCAAACACCTTCCCTTGCTCTTTGTGGAAAAACTTACTTTTTTCTGAGCCAGAGCACCCTCCAGTTGTTGCAGCTCCCCTGTTACTTTCAGCACTTGTTGCTCTGCATCTCCAATTTCACTTCCCAGTTCTTCTAATCTTCTTTGTGCTGCAGACAAAAGAAACCCAACACAAACCCCACAATCCCACAAAACACATTATAAGATTGTGTATAACACTGATACACAGCAGTGTATGAACAGATTAATCAGCACAGCACTAACACAGTGATAATCACAGCTAATACATTCTGGATTCTCAGAAAGTATGTCCAAAGCTTATTTAACAAGTATTACACAATTAAATTCACGCAACAAATATGAAACCTCCCTAGAACTGTGTTTTCAATAACATGTAATGCTCTCATCCTGACTTATCTTAAAATAACAGCAGTAAGAAAATGTAGCAGTTTTGACACAAAAATTGCACCAAGTCCAGTGTTTAACAATCACAGCACTTCCAGCCTTTGACACACTGTTTCTATTCTTATGTCAAGCATGTAATCACTGGAATAAACCACACTGATATGCAGGTTTTTATCTTGACTTGATTAAAAAAATAAGGTTTTACCTGAATTAATCTCTTCTTCCTTATCCTGCAGTATTTTATCTAGACTTTGGAGATGTGATTGCAGCTGGGGTTTCCTACAGGAGTCATCTTCCTCCTGTTGCATTTTCCCAACCTGCAGCTGCTGGGCTTTGTCAGGGATGTATCCTTCCTTTATAAACATATTTCTTTTGTACCTGGCCTTGCCAATGTAGGGACTTTCACCAGGTACATTATCAAGTTCAACCTCCTGAAATGTCAGAAGCAGAGTCTTTATCTCAGAACCATGGCTGCAGTCAACTCCTAACATACATTTAGTTCTCTTGTCAAGCATAAAAAGGAAAACCAGCTTGAAATTAGAAGAATAAGTAGAAAATAGATTATACTTAATATTTTTTGCCTTTAACATTGTTATTTTGTAATGGAATTAAAACCAAACAAAGTCAACTGGGGGTGTGACCAGTTTGCTGCAGATGTCTGGAGGAACTTTTCCTAGTATATTGAATTTACTTAGATTATATTTAGTCCATTATGTTGTTGCATTTAAGTTTTACTCAGACATAACTTAATTGTAGTCAAGGATTACTGATCTTTTCTTATGGATTTCATTCTGGCATTTTTGTTTGCCAGTATGACAGAGGTTGGGCTTTAATACAGCAGTATCTATTAGATCATAGGAAAACGAATAAGGTTTTTATTTGCCAAGTTGAAAAAACAAGGGAAACACCAATAAAAAGATCCAGGATTTTAAAATTATTACCTCTGAGGAAAAATAATTTAAGGGCTCAAATTTTGCATCGATCTTGTAAAAGGCCAGCTCCTGCTCCAGCTCATACTGCTTCTGGCAAGCCCGGGTCAGCTCCACTGTCTTCTGCTTCAGCTAAGAAACCACAAAAGCCAGGGAGTGTCATTCCCTGGAATTCACTCAGCACTGTCACACACAGTGCAGCTCCACAGAGAGCAGGGCACAGCCCTTCGTGTGGGAACAAAGCTCACAGCACAGTTTTGGATCAAGAATCTCACAAAGGGTTATTTAACAATGGTGACTAAGAGGAGACAAAAGCCCCACGATTAATAGAATACAAATGATCACATGAAAGGCCTTTTATGTACATCAAAGTGACAGGTTTATTTTTGAACCTAATTTAGGATAAACCAATAATTTGGGTATGATCCTTTAGCAAAATCTAGGCCAAAATAACAAATATATTTACTGCTACTAGTGAGCATGAGGACTATTAACACTCATGGTCTGTAAAAAACCTCAAATATCTCAATTGTCGAGAGAACAAAGTCTATGTATTTTACTTTAGTTTATACATGTGCTAGATTTGTTTTGAGGTTATTTTTAAGTAAAGGCCCATTATGTGATTTCTTTTTAAATCAACTTTTCACACTGAATACCTGAGGCAGAACATGCAGCACAATTCCAATAGAGAGTGGAAAGCAGAACTAATGGAGGAAAAGAAATAGAACACGAAAGGCTTAAAGAAAGATTTCAAAACCTGATAAATGTCATGCAAAAATTAACTCTGTTTCAGAGAAAAGGGGAAAAATATCAAGAAAATTGTATTCCAAACCACAGGGTTGGAATCTCACTGGGACACTTCATAAAAATGTTGCTACATCAGGGAACGTGCAAATACATCCTAGAAATAAAACCAACCATGCAACCCAGGGGCACAGTGGGGCTACCTTGAGTGAGGAACAAAGGCTCTGCAGGAAGGGGACTGTGACAAACCCAGACATCAGCTAAAGGGAGACAGAAGTGAGCCAAGTTTGTCATCCAAAGGAGAAGAGTGGCTTCAAGCTTCAAAGTATTTGCTGCTAAATGTCATTATACTGCAAAGCTCATTTTAGAAGCAGACTGCTGGTTAGTGTGTGTGTGTTCAGAGAAACAGCTATAGAAATACCAGGTCTGAGAGTCTGAAGGATGAACTTTTAGAGGACAAGTCTAACAGGATAAAACCCAAATATTAAGTTGCCATCAGGTCATCCACAACCCAGCACTCTCAAGTCAGTAGGAGTTTGCTTGCATTTTGAGGCTACCAATGAAACAGACTCAGTCATAAGACTTTAGGATCATGTGAATAAAATACAATTCTACTGGTGAGCATTACCCAAAATAACAATTAAGGGCTATTACTGACATACAGCTTGTGTTGTACAGAAACAAAGAAGTTACTATAAATCATGGGATTGATACTGAGTGCTGCTTCCATATACTTACTTTTTCCACAGAAAGAATATTGAAGGTCAATAAACACTCTCTAAGGAGTTGGAAGTCTCAGTTTTAAAATTAAATCTTCAGTCATGTGCACTCTCACATTGACAGCTCTGTGTCCAAAGATTTCCCTAGTGTCAGGGATTATCTTACCAGCTCATTTTTGGTGCCCAGGTCCCTCTGTAGCTCTTCAAAGCTCTGTCTCTGTTGCACAGCCTTTTCCTTTAGTGACTTGTTGAGCTTATCTTGATGCTGAAGCTGCTCAAGCACTTTGGACTGGTTAAGTTTCAGGCTCTCCATATCCTTTTTTGTGTTTTCCAACTCTCTTTCTAATTTTTCTATCTCTTCTGAAAAACAAAATCAGAGAAACATTCAAACAGAAAAATAATTTCCTTCCTAGACTTAAATTTTGTGCCATTCACTTTAGATGTAACAGATTATTACCTAAATTAAACCTCTCCAGAGCTTCCTGCCTGTCATGGTTTGTCACTGGCTGTCCATCCAGGTTTTCCAGTGCCCTCAGGTGGAATATGGTGTACAAGCAGTAGTGAGGCAGACTTGCAACTGGATTTTCAGCAAGGAACAGAGAGGTCAGATCTTGCAAAGGCTTTAGTTTAGCTATATCATGGAGCTACATCAAAGACAAACAAAATAATGATTAGACATCCTTCTGAGAAGAATTAAAGCCCCAGGAGTGAATTCCTGATTATGTAGAATGTTCTATGTTGGGTCTGCATCAAAGGATTTATTTCAACATTTATGCTAAAGAATAAGCTCTAAAAACATACCAAAATACACAGTATTTTGACTAAAGTCACTTCTTCAAATCAAATTATTTCCTCTCTTAAAAAATACCACTGCAAAGAGTGTAAAGGTAACCAAGCTTTATCTTGGAAATTCAAGATACCAAGGCCTGTGGATGTACAGCCTCCCAAAAACTTACACTTTCCCAAACAACATAATATAGGTTTGTATCTTCAATACCTGCACACCAGGAGTTTCTCTGATAAATAACTTCATTAGGCTCCCAAGTGCTGCATTTCAGAGCAGACTTTGTGGAAAGACACTCAGCAATTACCCAGAGTAACTCAATCGGTGTAAATATCCCAGCTCACTTCCTGAAAAGCCTGAACAATGCATGTTTCTAACTGCAATCACTTACTGAGGACACTTTATTGTGTTTCAAATTCAGGCTGCGCAGGGATCTCAGTTTCTTCCCTACCCACAAAGGAATGTGCTCAATCTCATTCCCTGCCAGGTTCAGCTTCTGTAGGTTCTGCAAATGTTCTATGCCTTCAATTTTGCTGAAAAGGAGAAGAAAAAACAGAATTTGTCATGAACCACAGCAAATTTAAAGTGAAACTGAGGCATTATGAATAAACTACAACAAAACCTGTCACAATTAATTAACCAAGAGATCAGCAAAACCATTATTTACTGCCACGGACAATTCAAATGAAATTACACCAGCTTATTTACAAGTACTAAATTAAGACCAAAAATCACAGCACGATTTTCTGTCATTGTCACAAACTCATTACTTTTGCATGTCTTCATTTCAGTATTAACACTATTTTAATGTGTATAGGCAAAATTTGCTCTTTCTCTCCCGAGAACATAATGGGACAAAGATGAATTAAAATAAAGTTATTTTATGGGTTCCCCCCCCCCCCCCCCCATAAAAAGGAAGGATCAACTGTAAACTGACAGCATGAAGAGCTACATTTTTAATGTTTTCATTAAAACTATTGAGGAAACCATGCTGGGTTGTAGTTTACTTGAGCATTTTTTATGAGTATGTGTGAACATTAAGTAAACCATGAGGATTACAACACAGTACAGCAGGATGTGCTCCTGTGACTGTGCTGTTCTTTGGTATATATGAGCTGTACATAACCAAAGTGTAAAAACAGAACAGGAGCTAAAAGCTACTGTGCCCTTTTCAATTCCTGTTGAGAGAGGAAGTTGTGTGAATGCAATGTGTAGAAACAAACTCTGGGGTTTTACTCACTTCCCATCGTAATTGTCTCTACTGAAATGGCAGCTTTGCTGCTGCAGTTTTATAATAGTAAAGATCATAATTCATTGAGAGAAAAATCAAAAGCGATTAAGAGTTTTGCTATTGCATGAACCATCACCCTTCAATGCTTTAAACAAGACATCAGGCTCTCAAAAAAGTTCAAAAGCAGTTTAGGGAGTTTATGGCCTGCCTGATCAAGCCCATTCAGCTTCCCTTCCTAAAAGAAAAACTTATTATATTACTTGTAAAAATAAACAGTAAAAGTCTAATTAATTTTTAATGCACTTAATTGGGTTACTGCCCACTCTTCGTTGTGGTATCTGGAAACTTGCACTTCTGGCTTGGTTTCCAAGGAAAACAAATTAAACCACAGCCATGGTACACTGACAGCACTTCCCAGAACTATTTATACTCCTAATACCTCAGAGCTTGTGCTTCTTAAAAATACCTCAAAGCCTGTTAGTCTTGACATACAACTGGGAAACTCACTTCAAGTCCTACTCCTGTGAGAGAACTCACTTAAACAGGAAAGGAACTCAGCTTTATTGACCCTGGGCTCTCCAGGTGGTGTTTCCTCTTACCTGATCCTGTTGCGGGACAAGTTGAGTTCACGCAGCTTCAGCAGTTTATCCAACTTCTCAATCTTCTCTATTTGGTTGTTACTGAGGTTTAGCACCTCTAGTTTAGAGCACTTTTCCAAATTTTCTATGTACTAAAGAAGAGAAGGTTCCTTAGCATAGGGTTTGGGGTTTTTTTTAAGAGAAAAGCAGCTTTTTATTAATTAAAAATACCAAGTATTCTAATATTTTATTAATCACAGTTCATTGTGGTATTCTAAAACCCCACGTCAGGTACCATCTTCTACAGCGTTGGAAAGCTGGATTTTAAATTTACAGTGGACCAGTCTTCATCTACATTAAATGGAATATGAAAAAAAAAACAGCAAATAACCCCCCACATCAACCAAAACCAGCACAATCCAAAACCTAAAAAATTACATGAAAAATTACATACTGTTTTAAACACCATTCTAATAAATCAATCTTTTTCTTTAGCTCCAGTCTCCATTGCCTTTTTTTAACAGAAGCTGTTTGCAGAACTAGGCTAACAGAATTAGACTCTGCTGTTTACATCCACTTAAAAATAAGCTGGTATTAAACAATAAACTTAAATTATTTTAAACTTAGTTTAATTTCCAGTTATTTCCAATAACTTACCTTAAATTTCTTGTCCCCATCCTTTGGGGAAGAAAGATTCAGTGAGCTTATACATGCCAGATTTTGCTGGTTTGACAGCCGTTTTATAAGGGGTTCAGTTATGTACTTAACCCCTGGGCTAACACCACTTTCACCTGAAATTAAACAGAAAGGATTGATGATTTTTTTATTTGTTGTTTTCTTTAATAAAGAATAAAGCATTTACAGGAAGGGGTAAAAGTCTCATTATTCTCCCCAGCTTTCATTACTCCCATTTCCACATTTGTGTTAAAAAAAAAAATTAAAGCAATTTTTTCAGGCTTCTTTCCAACAGATCATCCATCTTTAATCACACAATTCACAGAACACTGGCTTTTGATGCTTGTGGCATGTACTTGCATACCAGCATTATTTACTAAACAATACCTTTCTGAAATTTAAAAGCAGCTCCAACATTTTCTGCTGGAATATCCAGTCGTTGAGGCCTCTGCTCCATGCTTTTGGGAGCAGCTGGGGGTGTCTGTTGGCCCCGATGTGGAGATGTGGCACCTGAACTGACAGGTGACATTGGCTGAGGTATCTGGGACGCTGATGCCTGTGGTTTTCCGCCTGAAGCTTTCGTCACAGATCCTTTCTTCATCGCCAGAAATGCAGGGTGTCACATGGCAATGCCTGGAAGAACTGAAACAATTATCAGTCTGTGTAGAAAGATAAATCTGAAAAGGTTTGCAAGACAGAAAAGGTGCTACAGAAGCTGCCAAAAAATACATGTTCAATGGGTGCCAGCTTCCAGTTTTCTGGCATTGGGAAGAATTTTACCTTTATACTCCCACCCTTCTACAGCACAGCCCCAGGGACTGATTGAGCAGCTTTGTGTTGGCAGCTCATCTTCTTCCTGTCCTGCAGGCTGTGGTTTACACAAAGTCTGACAGGTCTGGAGATACTCTCAGCTCAGGCTAACAGAGCTGGCAGGGGCAGAAGCAGAGGACTGGATCCCAAATGTTGCCAAAGCTTGAAATCACCCACCCTGCAGTAAGAACAAATGCAAGCAGAAAAAGGCAACCGCGAAAAAAAATTAGGATCAGTCTAGCACTGGCATTCCCAGAGCCTTCCTTTCTACAAACAAATTATCCTGTGACTGCCTGGGAAATTCTAGAGAATGTTAACAGAAACTTCCCTCAGTGATGAATGTATTTCCCCAGGGATCACTGTAGGAATAGTCATGTACTCTGTGTGACAAAGTCCTGCTAGCAACCATCTCCAAGGGACAGAGCTTTACTAACACCTCCACCCACCGAACAAGGAGAACATTTTAAGACATTCTTTAAGAGAGAAATGTCTTCTGTTATGGGAAGACTTTTTGAGTGATGGCGTAGTGCCTTGAGAATATGGTCATCGAGATGGACTTTTCTTTTTCTCCGAAATTGGAAAGGAAATAAGGACAAGGGAAGGGCGGCAAGAATAAGGGCCACGGTTTTCTATCCATTACTTGGAAACACAATTCATGCAAGATCAGGACAGTGAGACTGGAAGGCGCAGGAGAGGGAGAAAGATGCTGGCGCGCTAACGAAAAGCCACATTGGGGCGTTCCTTCATGTTTCAAGGAGCGCAGTTCGTGGTTTTAACGCTGCTTCCTGAGAACAGGCTGTGGTTTCGCAGCGACACCCCCGAGGGGCTGACCGGGGACCGGGGCCCCGTGTGCTCCCCATCCCTTCCCGGTTACCGCCGCAGGGCGATCCCTCAGGCCTCCGCTTTGATTACCTGCGTTGACATGGTAACGCCGTCTCACCGCTCGCCGCCGCGGCACGGGCGGGCAGGGCGGCCTCGGAGCGCTCCCGAAGGGTGGCACCGATTCTTAAAGCAGCTCTCCGCCGCCTCCTTCCCCGCACCGAGCGATCGCCGCCCGCGCCGCCAAGCCCCGGGCGCTGCGGCTCCTTTAAGGGCGCTCCCTGAGGGGCCGCCCCGCCGCCATTTTGTCCGGTCGGCAGCCGCGGCGGGCGAGGCTGAGGGGCGGGGCTTGTGAGAGGCCACGCCCCCGCTCATTTCCCGCCGCTGAGGCCCCGCCCCCGCATCGCCATTTCCCGCCGCGTCCCCTCAGGGCGAGTCCGCGGGGGTTTGTGGTAAATAAAGCCCAATTCACTCTGTAAACAATAAAACCTTGAGGGATTTTGGTTTATGTAAAACCGGAGTCGCTGTATAAACAATAAAACCTGCTCTGCTGATAGGTGGTTTTTTCCTTATCTGTAATCTATGTATGTGTCACGTTAGCGTCTCACTGCAAAATTGCATATAAATGGGATTAAAGGAAATACACAGTTCATTTACAATTATAAACTCTGCGTGTCCGATCTAGATCACAGTCATTTTCGTAGAGGCGTGTGAATAAATGGCTTTTTAACACTTGGACTGTGTTAGTTCAGCATCTGTGTAACAAAGTGTGAGATGCAGGGTTGAAAAACCAGTAGGCTGTGTCTCTGAAAAATGTAGGGAAGGAGCATAATTAGATTTTTAAAACAGTATTTCAGAGTACTGTTAGACTTTCAAAGCATTTCCCAGTCTTCTTCACTATTTGTGCCTTTTCATTTACGTACCACCCTTATTGGTATTTAGTAATACCTATGTTGGCCACTCATTTTAATAATGTTAAGCATCTTACATTTTCTAAGCTTTTATTCTATTATTGCTTCTCTTCTAGTTCATTACATTTGCTGAGAAGCTGACCTTACTGTAATTGCATTTCATATCGATCAGAAACAGTTTTGTAAATGATTTTCCCGTAAAGGTTGACCGCGATATTTGTTTGAACTTCAGCATTCTTGCACAACTTTGTTTAACTTTACATTAACCTATTTGTTGAGGTGCTATCCCAGATATCAGGCCTGCAAAGGTTTTGTCACCAATGGTTGTGAGGGGTTTTTTGCAAATTTTTCAAATTCTTTTCTTTTTTTTTTTTTTTGCAAAATGCTGTTTAAAGTAGTGCGTGTTGAGATATTGTGCCCTCATATTCCCATATTGCAGTTTTTCTTTGTAATGGAAGTGCTCAGAAAGTTGGCAAAATCTGGAATACAAATGACTAAAAGAATTTTGTAAGGGAAAAGTTACTTCAAAACAAAAAATATAATGCTGGTCTAAAAACATCCACACGTTTGATGTAACTCAAATGCTTTTTGGCTTCAGACACAAATTTAAAGTCACTTCAATTTAGAAAAAAAGTATTACTAAGGACAAACTGAATCTACTTTTTTGTTTGTTGGGTTTTTTCCTACCTCTGAAAATCACTTTATTATGCAGTTGTCAGAAGGAAAGTGAGGACTGAACACAGGATTGCTGTGGAAGTCAAAATTGACTTCCTAAATTAAAAAATTGCTCAGTTTAGCAGTTCTGGCCTCCTCAGGACGCTGCAATGTTTTAGTAAAGAATGCTCTGCCATTAATTATTAACTGTGAGTGAAATGTGTTGGTGGCATTTCTGCTCACCCACAGCAGAGGCTGTTTAACCCACCCTCAGTGACATCTCTGCTTTGCTGTCGGCCCAGACACAATGACTATTTTAATCTATTTTATTGTTTTGCTCTTTTCTGGAACGACTTTTAGCCAAGAGAAAACGTAAGTAAAAGCAAATACGGAATTTACTGGAAACGTTACTTGATTGTTGTCTTCTCTTTTGGGTGAGTAAATCCAGAATTTAAGTAGAGCCAATACAAAGGGCACTATCCAAATAGGATTTTAATTAGTGTCTTACAATAACCTGATTATCCTCTTTGCTCCAACACTGTGCAGGTAACTGAATGACAAAGGGAAGGAAGAAATCTGAAAGAAATGCAGTTCCATTGTGCTGTTATTGTTTTATATTCCATGTACAGATATGTCCTTACAGCACCAAAGATCTTCCGAGCTGGGGCCTCTGAGAAAGTTGTAGTTCAAGCTTTTGGTTACAAGGAGGGATTTCCAGTCAATATTGCCCTGAAAAGTTTCCCAGATAAGCTCACTGTGTATTCGTCTGGTCGGATTTCCTTAACTCCAGCCAACAAATTCCAAGATGCTGTAACTTTAACAGTAAGGAATTCAGACTTTTCTTACAGTCCTTTTATTATCACATTTAGTGATAAGTCTTAAGAAAAGATTATGGTAAGTTTTCAGTTGTTTAAACTGGGGAGGGAAGCCTAATGCCCCGATTTTTGGTCTGAAATTAAAATTACGCTGAATTAAATCAGTGTAAAGGAACAACACTGAGGTTAAACATAGAATCAAACTGTTTTAGGAACATTACCATACTCACATAACTTTAAAAATAGAGAGAATCAAATCAAAGCACCAACCACAGCAGCAGCTTTGTTGTGGCCAGGATTCATCATGTGCATAAATGGAAATCTGATAATTTGGGCTGTTCTAAACTCATTACTGGGCTTTGAACTTTGCTGGTTTTGTTCTGGGCATAAATAAAATGCAAAATTTCAGAATATCTGTAGCTTAATACTCCAGACCATCCTCTATCATGTGAGCAAGAATAAATCTTTGTGAGTGTTGATATGTTTATTTAATGATACTCAACCACAGGGTGGTAATAGCTTTTCAGATACTCTTCACATCAAAAAATACTGTAGGAAAGATACATGAAAAATATTTTAATAATCCTCAAAAACCTTTATTTCATCTCCCCCAGGTTCAACCAACAGATTTACCAAGAACAGATAATTCAGACAAGTATTTGTTTTTGGAAGCTGTTTCTCCACATTTTACAAGATTTAAAAAAATTCCTGTTTCCTATGAGAATGGGTTTCTTTTTATTCATACAGACAAACCAGTTTATACTCCTGATCAGTCAGGTAAATACTGCTTATTTCTCTTGGCTGGTTTTTAATTTTTAAAGTCTGCTGACTCTGCCAAGGAATTAGAATTTAAATGTTCTTTAAGCTCTTGGTTGTGTTGCATTGCCATCAGCTCATATTTAATTTTTTTATCAGCAGAATAATACTTTGAATTATTTGATCATACTGTAAAAGTTAATCACTTCTCCCTGCCCTCCTCACCCTAAGTGACAAATTTGTGGCATAAAGAGTGAAAGATATTCCTGGGAATTTGTTAAAAATATCAGTGACTTTTTTGGTTGTTTTGATTTTGAGATTTCTTTCTGTAATTCTTACAGTGAAAGTCAGAGTTTACTCTCTGAATGAAGAACTGCAGCCAGCTCGGAGAGAGACTGTCCTAACTTTTGTGGTGAGTTGTAATTGAATTTAATATTCATATTTTATAGCTCTAATAACAAATAAAGGTAGATAGGTAGATGGGAAATCAGTATTGCAGTCAATGTTTAATAAAACTCTTAGATGTTTTTGCAGGTAGCCAGACATCTTTTATAATATTTAAAATTGACTTTGCAAAGTTGGATAGAGGTTTTCAAGTCCCAGATCTGAAGTTGTTCCAGAATAGAAAACAAAATTATCTTTAATATTTGGGAAAGGAGGGAACCTTAGTAATATATGGGTTTTCTACTATTTGTTTCATTTAAGATATAAAAATAATCAGTATCTACTATAATTTTTAGCCTTTAACAATAGGCTTGTTATGACATTATTTTTTTTAGCTATTTTAAGCATAGCTTTTACTTGGAGGAACCAGAATAAAATCTGTTATCAGAATTTCAGTCTGAGTTGTTTCTACAAATGTTTGTGGGTTTATGCTTTGAAACTTCTAAAAAAAACATCTTATGGCCAGGCTGCCTCTGAAATCCCAGGATGAAGATTCTCCTTTTGACAAGAACAATCTGTAACTGCTCATTCTTTCCTCTTATCATTTCAAGGATCCTGAAGGAGTAGAAGTGGATATTTTGGAAGAAATAGATATAATTGGAGTACTTGCTATTCCCGACTTCAAGATTCCTCCTAATCCTAAGTAGATTTATTTAATGGGGTGTTTTTGTTGAATTATTAACATCAAAATGCCTTTTTATAGTGACTGTCATAGCGTGGTTTTGCACGGTGGGCACGACTTGAAACTTGGAGATTTCTGACATTTCACAGAGGGTGGAACCATGATATAAATAGGGACCTTATGGCAGAGAATTCTCCTTAAAGAACAGTGAGTGGTAGGGTTTTCATTCTCAATTAGAAAAGAACATTAATGGCAATTAAAGCTTTCTACTGTAGAGATATAACAGCGACAAAGACGTGGGGATTTCATTTTTCATGAGTGTTTCATACAAATCACCAGCATTTTCCCAGGAACAGCAGCATAAAAAAAAATCTCTTCAGTTCTCTTTTTAGTCTTGAGAGGGTGCTGAAGCATTGCTGAGATGGCAGAAGGATGATAGCAGGGGCTTGAAAAACTGCTTTATAACTGATTTTATTTTCTGTTTGATTTCAGTGCTTTAAAATAAGTGTCAAATAATTAGTGATGTATCAAAGAGAATCTGCTCAAAGTAGGCATTGAACACCTGCAGAAATTTGGTGCAGAATTTTCCTCTCTAAGAGATTATTACCATGAAATAGTATTAAGCAGTAATAATAATTTTTGCCTTCATCATGAATTTTCGTCTTAAAAACTGTTTGACTGCTGATATTTCATAGGTATGGAACTTGGAAGATTAAAGCCAAGTACAAGAAGGATTTTGTGACCTCAGCTGTGGCAAAATTTGAAGTTAAGGAATATGGTAAGATCATGCTGTGAACCTGCATCTTTAGTGTTTTCAAGAACTCAAACCCCTTGAAATGATTGTGATTCTTCAGTGGCTGAGCACGTGTGGCTTCATGGATAAAAGACCCCCAACAGCCTTTTTTCTGCTCAATTTGCAGCAATGCCAAGTTTTTCCATCGTCATTGAACCAGAGAGTAACTTCATTAGTTCTGATAAATTTGAGAACTTCAGGATTGTTGTGAAAGCTAGGTGAGGAAATGTGGCTTGGAATTCTGAATATTTTATATCCCTTCTTTTACCTGAGGAATGATTCTCCTGAGTCCAGAATTTTCCTCTTTGCTTTCCTCAAGAAGCTCTTTCATCACAATCATTTCTGCTGTGTAAGAGATCTAAGTGACCCTTCCTAAAATTCTCTCAAAGTGATTATTTTTCAACAGAAGTGTTTCAAATTCACAGACATTTGTTTTCCATCTCTTGCCTAGGCAATTACTCAACAATTACAACAAATGCTTTGTTGCAGCCATTAAAGTAATCTTAAAAGCATTTATTTTGTTTTATTCTCAGCTATTTTTCCAACAAAAAGCTTCCCAGTGCTGATGTTTTCCTTCGTTTTGGAATAATTGAAGAAAGTGAGAAAAGAATGATGCCTCAGGCAATGCATGTAACGAGGGTAAGAAGCAGCAAGTCAAGTCTGTGTAGAATCCCAGTGCATAATTCAGGACTGATCCAATCCCGCTGAAGTTTTTTCCATTCAATTTGGTGAGAATGGGCCTCCAGTTGTAATTTGCATGCACAGCTCCCCAGTGTGGACTTTTCCTGTGTAACACTGCCATCAGGGGCAGAGAAATGCACTTGGAAGTGAAATTCAGAGGCAGCATCTGAGACAATGGCATTTCAATCTGGTGTCATTACTCTCTTGGCCAAGCTGTGTGATTAAAACTTCTATGAAATAATTTCAGTGCTATCTGTTGCAGAATAACTGAAATCAAATGGAGACAAGCAGATCAAAATGATATTGATTTATCCTGGGGAGTCTGTTCTACACTAATTATCCTCTTTCCTCATTTAATCTCTGTGTTATCCCCACCTCTTGCTGAGCCTGCACACAAACTTTGTAATATATGCCACTGGTTGATTAATTTAAAGTTATTTTGGGGAATAAATAATTCTTTTTTAACACATCTCCACCTTTGATTTACTCTGAAAATAGACCATAAACAGAAACACACTGAATCTGCATGTGGTTTATGTATTATTTCTAAATTATTGACTATAAAGTGATGGTTTCTGTTTCCTTTCCAGATTGAAAATGGAGTTGCTGAGATCAGTTTTAACAGTAAGAAAGCAGCAAGTTCCATAGGGTTTGACAGTCTGGAAGCACTGGATGGGTCATATTTATATATTGTGGCATCAGTGTTGGAGTCTATGGGTAAGTTGCTCTTTAATTGAAATTTTTCTTAACACCTCTGCAAATGTGAACAGAACTAGGAAAGAAAATTGTAAGGCTAACTTTTATAATATCAGACTTTCTTTAATACTCAGTTCTTCCAGAAACTTGTATGGAAGAACAGCCCATTCTCACTATAAAAATATTTAGGGATTAAACTCACTTTTGGCTGTTTGTTCCATGGGGTGCTGTGTTTTGTTAGGTGGCCTCAGTGGAGAGGTTGAGTTCACTGGAGTCAGGTTTGCTGTCTCTCCTTACAAGCTGAGTTTGATTGCCACTCCTCTCTTTGTGAAGCCTGGACTTCCCTTCTTCATTAAGGTCAGTTCCCAGGAGCAGGGGGCGGCACATTGCAGCATAAACCCCATAATGCACAAGATTTGTTCTTTTTCTCTCTCTCACTCTATGTCTGAACACACTGTAATTCCCATTGACTTGTACATTTTTTGACTCCCTGTTGTAGAAGCAGCTGAGCAGCTTGCAAGACTCTTCCTGAAAGATGTCACCATTTCTTTGTCCCGATGAACAGGTGCAGGTGAAAGACACCAGGGATGACTTTGTTGGAAATGTCCCTGTAACTGTCACTGCAAAATCCTTTAGTGAGCAAATGGATGAGACTCAGTTGATGTCAGAGGGTTCAGAATCTGGGAGAAGAAGAACAAGCATCAGTGATGGAACTGCTTTGTTTGTTGTTAATATCCCATCAAACAGCAAAACGTTGGAGTTTCAAGTGAGTTAAATTGTTCCATTAAATTATTTCTTCAGGGGTGTAATTATTTCTTTGAGGGTGAGGTCTTGAGCTGGCTTCTCTTTCACCAATCCCTCTGAACAATGTATTGGAGAATGATTTTAGTATTGTCATTTCTTGCTTACTGAGGTGTAATTCTGTACTCAGACTATTCAGACATTTCATTATCTTTCCAGGTAAAAACTGCAGATCCTCACCTTTCAGATGAAAACCAAGCAAGTAAAACCTATGAAGCAAAAGCTTATTCATCCCTGAGTCAGAGTTATCTCTATATTGACTGGGCTTCAAACCACAAAATCCTGGAAGTGGGGGATGTGATAAATATTAATGTATATCCACAAAGTCACTACATGGATAAAATACATCACTACAGCTATTTGGTGAGTAACAGATGTTTCTGCATAAAATATTGAATTGCAATTTATTATGGATGGTCATGGATGAAAAACCTCAACAATCAAGAACTGTCCTCAGCACAGAATATGTGCAGCTCAGACAACTGCTTCCTTTCAGATACAATCTGTCAGCTTTATAGGAGAAAAAAATAACAGTCTCATGTTTAAATTTTATATGGCCTATTTTTAAAAAAATTCTTATCTGACATTGACTGGGATTGAGGACAAGTAGTGTTGGTCTCAAGAGCTATTTCAGAAGGTGAAATGTAGATGAAGGAAAAGAAGTGCAGAGACTGCACTTCTTTTTAGTGGAAGATATAAATTCAAATAATTATTACATGTGAAAAAACAGACTGAATACAAAATTTGACTTTTTTATTCTCCATCATTTTTTTAAACTATAGATCACATCAAAAGGGAAGATAGTGAGCTTTGGAACTCAGGAGAGAATTAAGGATTTGGAATATGAGCATCTAACTTTTCAGATAACCCAAGAAATGGTTCCTTCAGCACGACTCATTGTTTACTACATAGTCATGGGAGAAGGAGCTGCAGAGTTAGTGGCTGATTCAGTTTGGCTGAACGTGGAACAGAAATGTGCAAATAGCCTTGATGTGAGTAGCAAAACAGGCACTGAAATTTGTGGGCATGCATTCATTTTATGGCCAGATTTTATCTTGGACTTACACAAGTTCTTTAACACTTAAATTATTATAGTAAGAGTCTGCCATCAGCTGGATTGATTTCAGAACAATGTGCTTTCAAAATTACCAATATTTGTTTTCAATTTATAGATTAAGCTGCAGTCAAGCAAAGAGACACTGAAGCCAGCAGAGGTGGTATCACTCACCATGAAAACCCAGTCTCCTTCCTTTGTTGCTTTGTCATCTCTTGACAAGGCAATTTATGGAGTCACAGGAAGAAAGACAAGACCAATGGAGAAGGTGAGGTAGTGGCCATAAAAGAAAATCAAGTTGCTCTTTGGTTCATGTTCATATTCAAAAATTGATACGTGTCATGCACTCAGCCAGCCTGAAAATGGGCAGAAGAGCAATTCAAGACAGAGTGGAAGTTGTTTGTTTAAATCAGCAGTTCAAAATTATTAAAAGAATTAGTTTCCAACCTCTTGAATTCCAGTAGAAGGAAATTGTGGTTTTAAAGGCAGCTCTGAGGTCTCTCATCAGAACTCCACAGACCTGGCCAAAAACAGGCGGCAGTGTTGGAGAGCTCCTTGCTCAAGGAGCCATGGAGACTACGATCTCCTTTGTTTCACCAAGAACCTTTCCGGGCTGTGTTCTGAGGACATTCTGCTAGCAGGGCACGTGTGTTTCTCCCCAGATCATGCTGCAGCTGGAGAAGAGCGACCTCGGCTGTGGGGCTGGGGGAGGACGGAACAACATCGCCGTGTTCAGGATGGCCGGGCTCACCTTCCTCACCAATGCAAATGCTGATGACTCAGAGGAAGCAGGTACATTCCTGTGGTCCCGGCACGGGGCTGTGCATTTCTGAAATGTTCCACGGTCATTCTCAGTTTTTATCTTGGAACTCAAGGGGATGCACACACTGATGATTTTTGAGGGGGGGAAACATCTTGCGGAGCAGCTGCTGTAATCAAAATGAAAACACTTCTGTGTAATTAAAACAGCAAACATTAAAAGTTTCATGCATTTGGAATGTGATTTTGTGGAGTTGTTTTTAAGAGGACAATGCTACTACAAGAAAAGTTCACGTTGTGTGTCCTTTTAATTTTTTTGGACAGGTGAACCTTGCAATGAAGTGTTGAGAACCAAACGGTCTGACTTCAGGGAAGCGATACTCAAAGAAGGTGTTAAAAATATTTCTGTGTATATCGTTATGAAAAAAAAGATCACATCCATTTGGAAATGGAAGACTTCATCTCAAGGAAGCAAATCGTTTTATTTTTATTTCAGTGGCCAAATACCGGGATCCAGAAGTCCGGCAGTGCTGCATGGCTGGAGTCAAGGCTTATCCAGTCTCTGAGACCTGCAGGGAGAGAGCTCAGAGAATTCGGAGGAGCCAGAGGTGCATTTCTGCATTCACAGATTGCTGTGAATTTGCCAACAGGCTGCGGCTGGAAGAGCCAAATAAGCTGCTAATACTGGCCAGAATGCGTGAGTATGAGAGCTCTGGGTGTCCTGCTGCAGCAGAACGGGGAGGGGACAGAGAGGTGATGGAATCTATTAACCCCTCCCTGGTACCTGTCAGGGTTATTCCAGACAGAACTTTGTCTCCCAAGACTTTGGTTCTATATCCCTGAAGAGGGGTAGGAGAGCAGTTCTTTGTTGTGTTCAGCTCTCTGTTGTGTTCACC
Organism: Nicator chloris; assembly: GCA_013400495.1. Taxonomy (NCBI): domain Eukaryota; kingdom Metazoa; phylum Chordata; class Aves; order Passeriformes; family Pycnonotidae; genus Nicator; species Nicator chloris. Next base: position 368,846 of record WAAE01003309.1, read on the forward strand.
CACATTTAGAACAAGCAGAACAGCAATCAGAGAGTATTAAGAGTAAGCTTGAATGCTAAATTTGAATCCTTTGCCCAGGCCCAAGGCAGCCAGTGGGTAACACCTCAAGAAAGATCTGTGGGAGTGTCAAATTCCTTGTCTTCCATTATCTCTCTATAATTGCTTGTTAACAAGGTGATCTGTCAGGATATTGGACAGGTATTCACATGTCTGAATGGATGAGGTGGGATTAACACAGATTTTTGACTGAGGGTATTTAGATACCTTTTTTCTTGTGTCAGGGTGTTTTTTACTTGCTGTATTTATGTTCTTCAGATTTTGAGGCTCTCTTGGAACTGGATGAGGCACAAGTTCGTAGCTACTTCCCTGAAAGCTGGTTATGGGAAGTTCACCAACTTTCTTCAAGGTACTGCTTTCCTCAGATCAACTTTGCAGAAAGGAAGTGGTGAAACTGAGATAAACTGGGTAACCTCAGGTGTACCTGAGACGTGTTCTGAAATGCAGTCTTACCCAAACAGACTATTCCTGCCACGTTCCCTTCCATGCTCCCTTCCATGCTCCATCTGCTGTGTGGTGCCCAGATTGTTGAGCCACTTTTCCTTTCACTTTGGATATTATTAAATACCAAGTTCTGTGAAATCAGCTAAAACCAAGTTTATTCAAAGGAAAATCCGGAATTCCTGTTTTCTGGCTCAGAGCTTGCCTGAGTCTCTCTCAGAGTGTTGCTGGTGATGAGCTGTGCTGTTAACAGATGGTGATTGGAAATGGATAAATGTAAAAAACACTTTTATCACAGGCCCAAGACTCTGTCTATCACCTTGCCTGATTCACTGACCACCTGGGAAATACAAGGTGTTGGCATTTCAGATAAAGGTAGGTACTGCAACCCAGCTAGTTTGGAATCAGGAAGTTTTGTAGACCCTCTCATTGAGTTTGACACTTGTGTTCTAAAATGTTCACTTTCTGGCTGATAGACAGGAAAAGAAAACAAAAATATGTATTTTAGGGAAAGTAAATCACTTCATGTCGTGTTGGGAGTGTCAGTGGCTGGGAAAACAAAGCCTGTCTTGTGTGACAGTGGCTCATAGACAGTAAGAAAAACAAAAATTTTGAGTAACTCTTCCCTGGACAACTTTATGTTGTCCAGCTGCCTGTGGCTCAGGGACTTGAGATTTTCCAAGAGATTTGGTAATCCAAGCAGAGAATTTCTTTGGGACGAAGAAACCCAAAGAAGCTGGTATGTCAGCTGGGGTGTGAGGAGTGGTGAGAGTAGCTTGGATCAGGAAGCAAAAACCTGGGAACTTTTAAAAAGCTTGGACTGTTCAAAGTACACACTGAAAAATCATAAATCATCACTAAGGTATGTCAAGACCTTTTCAAACTTGTTGACCAGAAGCGTGGACAAGACACTCTGCTTTCACGTTTTTAATTCTGTCAGGTATTTGTGTTGCTGCACCTCTGGAAATCCAAGTGGTGAAGGATATCTTCTTGAGCATTTATGTCCCTTATTCCGTGGTACGAGGGGAGCAAATCGAGCTCAAAGGATCCGTTTATAACCACAAAGCCTCTGCAATTAAGGTAATTCGTGTTAATGACTCCTGTGGAAGCACTGACATAAAAAACTAAAAAAGCACTTTTCCTGGGAGCATCCAGTAAAAATAGACCCTTGGATGAGATTTCTTCGGTCCTTAAGGCAGTGTTATGTTCTGCAAACAGAGAAGTTGCATTACAATAGCAGAATGTTTGGTACAGGATTTCAGTGCTTTGATATTTCTCTGGTGCGGTACCTGCCATGGAAATGAAACATTCAAACCTTTCCACCTTTCAGTTCTGTGTTAAAATAGCAGCTGGAAATGGAGTCTGTACCTTTGGAGATTCTGCAAGTGCTGGATCGAGGAGGCAGAGCTGTAAATTCAAGAATCTTGATGCTGGCTCTTCCTCAGCAGTGACATTCCGGATACTCCCGCTGGAACTGGGTCTTCACACAGTAAATTTTACTTTGCTGACCCCCAGCAACAGTGAAATTGTTGTTAAAACTTTGCGTGTCATGGTAAGGAAAAGAAAATCTCGATTTTTAAAGCATTTTTGAATTTCAAATTGGGTTCAATTGAGTCAATATAGAAATTTTGTTTTATTTTAATATTATCACACGATGTCCTTGTGTTCACTGAGGTGCAGTGGAAAAATGAATGGCTGAGTATTTGAGCACACTCATTTTTAAACCTTGATTATAAGAACTGAAAGATTACATAGATTAGAACTTTGTAAGCAAAGGAGAATACTTTATTCTAAGTTGTTTGGTTCGGATTCTCACGGAAACACATTTTTTTCCTTTCCTAAGCTTTCATTTAAATCTTTTGTTAAATTTTCTCAAGAATCATGTGAGCTGGAACACTAAAATTCATGTGGAACAGCTGTACAGCAGTTAAGTCAAACTCAACTGCAGAAAAAGAAGGCAAAAATACTGTGGGTTTAACCTGTTGTTTTAGCTGATATATTTGATTAAACAAAAATGTTTCCATCTTTCCTCCTAATGATCCCAGCCAGAAGGCATTAGGAAAGAGCTCCATGCAGGTTTCACTTTGGATCCACAGGGTGTTTATGGTAAGAGAATTGATGATGTGTCTTCGTGTTATTTTTTTCCTCATCTCGATTCTTGATAATCAAGTTTTTCATAATGTGAAAAACTTGGAGTTTCTCCTTCCTGAGATATTGTAAATATCTTCCTTCCCCAAGGATTTCCTGCCTTGGCTTAAGGAAACTTGGGTTCATTTCTCAAAGGAATCTTTAGATGTATCTTTTAGTGTGATATGATTGTAAGCTTTCCTGAGCTTTATTAGTGGGAATAGAATATGTTCTCATTTAACCAAAGAAACCACAAAGTTTAGGTCCAGATCAGATTATTTTCTGGTAACAAAAGAAAGAAAGAGTTTGCACCTGTTCCTTTTTAAAGCTTGATGTTGTTTGCCTGTGCATTTGGGAATATTTCTGGTTTTCAAGTTTTGGTTGCTGAATTCTCACTTGTAACCTTCAGTCTGTAATTACAGGTGAATCATGTGTTGATTTAGATTGTGCATTATTTTATATATATATATATGTATATGTATATATATATATATATACATCTTCAATTTCAGGTTCAATCAAGAGAAGACAAGAATTTCGATACAAAGTCCCACTAAATCTGGTCCCTAAAACACAAATTGACAGAAGTGTCAGTGTAAAAGGTAAATAGAAACATTTAGTGCACTGCATATGCACTTTCCCCTCCTATTTTGTATTAAATTAATCTGATTTATTCTTTCCCTTTTGAGAGAAGGCTTTACAAACCCCTTTTAGTGTAGAATTTTAAATACTTCCTAAAGAATGGTTGCTCATAGGAGTCAGATTCTGCCCTTGGATTCGCTTTCAGGATCTGTTGTTTAAATGCAGTTTGGGGTTTTTCCTCCCACAGGACACCTTATGGGTGAAGTGATTGCCACAATCCTGAGCCCCAGGGGCCTGCAGATGCTGACCAGCCTGCCCAAGGGCAGTGCAGAGGCCGAGCTCACCAGCATTGCCCCAGTTTTTTACGTGTTCCACTACCTGGAGCAGTCAGATCGTTGGCATTTCCTGGGCCCCGAGACCCTGAGCTCCAGGACTCAGATGAGGAGGAAGATGAAAGAAGGTAGAAAAATCTGCTGCTTCTCTTGCTTCAGGGCTGTAGAGGTCTCACCTTCAGTGGGAAGGGTGATGCATCTGAGGGAGCAAATGTAATTCTGCTAACTTTCCTTGTGCCTGATGCATCCCTCAGGAATTGTGAGCCTCTCGTCCTTCAGGAATGCTGACTGCTCCTACAGCATGTGGAAGAACGGGCCAGGTAGCACATGGTGAGTTGAAAGGGGCTTGCCTTGGAAAAAGCCTTATTTCACTCCTTTGCTGCCATATTTTCAGTAAGCACCAGACAAGAGTGTGATGGCAGATTTAAGCAGTGCTTACATCTCTGAGTAATATCTTTTGATTCCTTGCTTTCCCTTGCCAAGCCTTTTCCCTGTGTCCATAATTCACACCGTGACAACCAAGATGGCTTTGGGATGCAATGGGTTCATACCCTGAAACCTGGGAATTGATCCTGTTTTAAAATTATTTCAGTAATTACTGCCCATTTCTTAAGTTAAATTTAAAATGAATCTTCATTATCCCTTTGAACCGTGGGAGTGTGTAGGGTACAGAATCCTAAGCAGTGTCAATTTAGGGATTTACACTGCAATGTGGGAGCACCTGCCAATCTAAACAAACAGGATCTGTTTGCTTCCCTTGGCAGGTTGACAGCTTTTGCTTTAAGGATCCTTGGACAAGTGAATCAATATGTTGATCTTGATCAAATGTCTGTTTGTGATTCCCTTCTGTGGCTGATTGACAACTGTCAGATGCCAGATGGGTCATTCAATGAATTTTCAAACTACCAGCCAGTGAAACTACAGGTATGAAACCCAAACATTTTCTGTGCTTAGGCAGGAAAAGCTGAAGGCACCAGGAGATAAAGAGTTTTAGCAGTGCAAGATATTTTAGGCTATATTTCATCAAGACACCCAACAAGACCCATTCAAAAGTTCATAAACTTTTCTCTATATTCTAAATTCATTTAAAGCCCTGCACAATCTTGCAAAACTTTCTGTTTTCCCACAGAAAGTAGCTGCTTGCCACTTCTTAGTATTCAGAAAAAGAATGTTTAGGTTCATTTCACAATCTAATAGTCCTGGCTTGTGAATAACTTCATATATTCATACATTTTGGTTTCTTTTTTACAAATGAGCTATTACCTTCCAAAGAGTCAATGTATTTTCAGGTTTAACTAAACTGATAGTTTTTGCAGGGATTTCTATTTGTTTCCACACCTAAACAGTAAGAAGTTCTATTTATTTAAATGAACTTTAATTGCAGTTTCATTATTTTTATCATTTGATTTTTGTAGGGTACATTACCTCGAGAAGCCAAAGAAAAATCTTTGTATCTCACAGCATTTTCTATTATTGGAATTGACAAGTCAGTGAAAATATGTCCTACTCAGGTAAACATTGTTTTTATTTCTGCCAGTTCTGGGCTTCTAATTTCTTCCCCTTTCTAATTTCTTCTCCCTTTTCTTTAGCACTTGTTTAAAAAAAATCAAGAGGTTTTTTTTGCAGTTTCACAGCTTTATTTGCTTTGTTAGTCTTTCTCTTTCCAAGTCAGCAAAAGCACAACCCGTAATTTCTGGATTTATTACAAGATACTGTAGAAGACATTGGACATCTGTAGAGTCTTGACAGGGAAGGTCAGCCTGATGGGTGTGAGCTGTGACCTGTGCATGTTTGCAGAAAATCCACGATGCCAGGAGCAGAGCAGGGGACTATTTGGTGCAGAACGTGCAGCTGGCCCAGAGCCCCTTCACCACGGCCATCGCCGCCTACGCCCTGGCCCTGCTGGACCCCAACCACCGCGCAGCACGGGCAGCCTTCTCTGCCCTGAAGAGAGAGGCCTTTGTCACAGGTACTGCTCAATTCTCACTGCTCCTGGCCAGCCCTGTCCCCACCAGCTGCTCTGCACCACGTCTGTGCTCACCCCTTTGCAAGCAGCACAGGGGAAGTGGGTTTTTGGGGGTTTGATGTTTCTGGATGGAAGAGATCGTAGCCTACTAAGCAGCTGCTGGTTTTCTCCCAGGGGAGAATTTCTCAAAAAGGTTTCTTCTCAAAACAATCTTAAAAAACAACTACCCTTTCTTTCCCTAGGAGTTCAGTAGTAAAATTCTCACCTGCCATGCAGGAGACCCGAGTTCAATTCCCAGTCAGGGAACCAAACTAAAAAACCCAACACACCCCCTAGAGAGAGGTTGTTTTGAGAAAGGATAGTTGTTTTTGAGAAGAAACTTTTTTGAGAAATTCTCCCCTGGGAGAAAACCAGCAGCTGCTTAGTAGGCTAAAATCATTTAGATCCAGAAACATCAAACCCCCAGGTTTCCACTCCTGTTGGGTGCAGAGTGAGCTCCTGCCCATGTCCTGGCCCTGGGTGGGCAGTGCCTCACCTGGTGTGAGGCAGAAAGCACCTGAAAGCAGAGCTGCTGCTGTGCTTGCATCTGAGCCCTCTTCTCCTCCTGCAGGTGACCCTCCCATCTACAGGTTTTGGAAAGATGCTTTCAAAACACAGGATCAGCCAAGCCCCAGCTCTGTCACTGCACAAATGGTTGAAACCACAGCCTATGCCTTGCTCACTACTTTGCTAAGAGGGGATGAAAACTATGCCAAGCCCATCATCAAATGGCTCTCTGAAGAACAGAGACATGGGGGAGGATTTTATTCAACTCAGGTGTGCTTTTACATATTTTGTCCTCATTCTTCAAGTACCGAAATCTGAAACATTTTTTCCCCATGCCTGGAAATTCAAGGCCAGGGAGGATGGAGCTGAGCAGCCTGGGACAGTGGAAGGTGTCCCTGGAATGAGAGGGGCTTTAAGGTCCCTTCCAACCCAACCCATTCCATAATTCTGTGATATCAACATTTTAAGAGGATAATGCAATTAAATGACCACACTGCCAACATCAGAGTCCTGTGTATGGGATTAGCATCAAGTGACTCCACTGCCATGATTCTCTTGGTCTCTGGGAAATCTGACTTCATTAATATAAGCTGAAATTTTATAAGTAGAATATCTGGAGTTAATTCTTTATAATTGGTTTCTGACAGGACACAATCACTGCCCTTGAGGCCTTGACTGAGTATTCCCTTCTTGTCAAAAGGCTGAATTTGGAGATGGATGTTAAAGTATCCTACAAAAATGGTGGAGCCCTAAGCTTATTTAAACTGACAGAAGACAATTTTGTGGGAAGAACTATGACAGTGAGTGGATAATATTGCTTTAAAAAGGAACCAGAATTATTAGCATCTTGGGACATGATTATTTGAGCTTTGAAATAGCAACTAAAATAGTTTTTTTTTTCTTCTAACAAGCAGGTAATAATTTGGTATAGAAAATGTTTAAGGACTTTATCTGTTGTATTTAATAAACTTGAATATTTGTTTAAATTTAATATTTCTGAAGGATCTGTTACCTATTTGAAATGTAAGCAAGACAAGCAGATCAGCTGACCAAAATTGTTGCTAATTGTTGCTAATCTTTATTATTAATGTCTAACTTCTTGTTTCTCCCCAATTCTCTAGGCACCTTTGCAAGATGATCTATATGTAAGCACTGGCAGCAGCACTGGCATAGCTACAGTAAATGTAAGTATGCAACCAGGGTTTTTAAATGGAATTTCTCTTTTCTTAATATGGTGTGGTTTTGCCCAAGAACTCCCCCTTTCTTTCTGTGCTGATAATTCATTGGCTCTGCTTTGCTGGTATTTTTACATTACCAGTAAACCAGAGTTGTTTATATTCTTCCCAGTGTGAGCTTTTACAGTTTTATTCCTGTTTTGAGGGTTGTTTAATGCTGCTTCTGTTCTGTCTGATTTTTGTGTGTGTGTGCAGGTGAGGACAGTGTATAACACCATTGGTACTTCTGAAGAGTCCTGTAACTTTGAACTGAAGATTGTTCCAAAGAGAGATGATGGTAAAGGGTTAATATAATTTTAAATGTTGCTACTCAGGTCAGTGTAAGGGTGAGAGGGGAAAAAATCCTGGGTTTTTAATGAGTATTTTTTATTCAGAAAGAAATAAATTCTGCCACTTTCTAAATGCAATACTGGAAAAGAAATTGCTAAAAGCTTTTTTAGCCCTGTTTGAAATGTTTGTCTTTCTGTGAATAGAATTAATATTAATTTATTTCTGTTAGGTTCATTTTTAGTCATTTTTGGAAGAGTTTTTATAGGCAGGAGACTGAGAAGAAAGAAATATGATCAGCAGTGGGAGGGGTTAGAGTGAGTCCTACAAAGTACTGAGAGTTCTAGTCCAGTTACAACAGGGGACAGAACCAAATTCTGAGTTTAAATAATATAAACACACAATAAACTACATTCAACCTTAAAGCTGTCATTTCACCTGAATTACCAAAGACTTAAATGTTGTTTGTTGGTGGCTAGATAATGAACTCCTATAAAAATAGCCACCAAAGCAATGTAAAGAAATGCCTTCCAGTTATGAAAATGCTATGTGAGAGTTTTGGGCTGCTGCTTCTGGAGAGTTCTGAAATTCTTTGGCTCTGCTTGGCACGAACAGGTCGCATCAAAGGAGAGGGGGAACCCCTGGGGCGCCTGGAGGCTTGTGCAAAGTAAGTGCAGCTCAGGGGTTGCTTATTAATCATTCCACCAGCTCTCCTGAGCTTTTCTTTCTGGTTCTTCACTGCTATGTACATGTGTGAACAGAATTAGAGCCAAAGGTCATGATCTCTGTGGGAGGGAGTCTTCAAGTGATATTTGGGTTCTCCTGGAACAGCAGCATTAAAAGCTTCTTCGTGCGTGATACTGGCATGAATCTGAACTGATTCATCTGGAATATTTTGCTTCATTAACGAGTTTACTGTGGCCTGAATGCTGACAGGATTTTCCTCAGGGTTTTCTGGGATCCCATTCCAATGTGTCTCTTTTGTTTCAGTTGTAATTCACTGACCTTGGCTTTAATCTCGTGCAGGTACAGGCCCAGTGCCAGGGAGCCCCGCTCGGGCTCTGCTCATGCTGTGATGGACATAGGGCTGGTCAGTGGAGTGGAAGCCAATCCAGAGGATTTATCTACTGCAAGTATTCAAGAATGGTTTTTCTCTTTCTGCCTTTATGTGACAGAGCTGTAATATTTCCTGTTCTTCATCTTTTTCTGTGCCCTGCAGCTGGCGAGTGGAGTTGATCAGCTGATAGCAGATTATGAGATAAAAGATGGGCACGTTCTCCTGCAGATAGACTCTGTATGTTACCCCTTTCCTGACTGTAAGCACTGCTTTTACTCTTTGGAACCCTTTTGCCTCCTCTAGAGCTCCTTAATTCATGTGTCTCCCAAACAGGTGCCAGCTCACAGGTTCCTGTGTGTTGGCTTCAGGATCAGTGAGCTTTTCCGGGTTGGAATGCTGAACCCTGCCACCTTCACTGTGTATGAGTATCATGCACCAGGTATGTGTCCCAGCTCCTCACATCCTTGTTTGCCTTTTAGCTCTGTGTTTCTCCCAAAGAATTACATTTTTCCATGTGGAACAGATTTTTTACTCCATTTTATTTGAAGCTCAGGTGACTTCTGACTGGCTAAGTTTCAATCTTGGACTTTGATTTTCTCCATGTATTTGTTATTTCTTTCTGGGTCTTCTAGATAAAAGATGCACCATACTTTATAACCCCTATGGAAATGAAAAACTCGTGAGATTGTGTGAAGGAGATGAATGCAAATGCATGGAAGGTGAGCTTTATTTGAGGATGTTTTTTCTTTTTACTTGGTGGGAAAATGCAGTGCAGTGCTTTGAACAAAACCACACTGAACAGAAGGAAAAGGTCCTCATAAGAACACAGCTGTTTCCCCTCCAAATTTTGTATTAAAAAAGAAATTTAAAGAGGTGTGCAGTGTGATCATGGAAGTCTGACAGGATTAAGTCTGGTGTTTGAGGGCGTTATTTTGTATTTTAAATAGTCACTGTTCCAGCATGCAATCCCATGCTTTTAGTGTTGCTCAGTTAATTATCCCGTGCAGGAGGATGGAAATCCATGTTTTCTTTGGGGCCATGTGCTGACATTCTCTCACCTCTGCCTTTCCCTTTCTCCTCGGAGCTGAGTGTGGTAAAGTCCAGGAGAGACTGGACCGGTCGGTGACTGCCGAGAGCAGGAGAGAGGCTGCCTGCCAGAGGGACACTGCCTATGGTAAGGGGGCTTTCCCTGCCCCTTCCCCTGCTCTGAAATGTTTCTGTGCTCTGTCTGCTGCAAAACATCCTGTTCAAATGAGAGCTGTAGTGATTAGAGATCCCGTGTGGTTGCCAGTGGCACAGAGTAATGTAGAGAAAGGTGAGTTCAACCCACAGCTTCCCTCAGATCAGGTGTGGGTAGGACTTCCCAGTGCTTTCTGCCCCTGTAACCATTGCATTCCCAGAAATCAGTGCTGTAAAGGGACACAGAATTCTCCTCCTGAGCATCTCTAAGGCATTCAGGCTGCGTGGCAGGAGCAGGGAATAACCAGGTTCTGCTTTGTGTCGTTCTGCAGTTTATAAAGTGAACATCTTGTCTCGCAGTGAGGAAGGGTTTTTTGTGAAGTATTCTGCACATCTTCTGGACCTCTACAAAAGGGGTGAGTGTCCTGTTCCATGTTTCTGCTCCTGGGAGAAAGGAGTTGGAGTGTTCTTGGGCACTCATTGTCTCACCTTTTGCTCCTAGGGCCTGCAGAATTGAAGCTGATGTTTACTCCTTTCTCCTCTGAGTTTAAGCATCCCATATTTCCTTAGAATTGCTATAATAAAAAGTTATTTAATGTGCACAGGGCTTATTTGCCGTTCAGATTTAACTGAAGAATCTTTTACAAGAGACATGTTTAATATCATCAAATCTTCCTGTTATAGAAGAGTGGCAAAGAGATCCCCTGGCTGTGCAGTACTGTAGAACATTTTTGTGTTTTCTATCTAATGTATGAATTACTGGAAATTTTTTTGTGTAATTGTCCAATTCTTGATTTTTTTTCTTTGCTTCAGGGCAGGCTTTTGCTCAAAAAAATAATGAAATAACCTTTGTTAAAAAGAAGACCTGCACAGATGTTGAATTGAGCCCGGGAGAGCAGTATTTGATCATGGGAAAAGAAGCCTTAAAGATAAGCATTGGTTACAGCTTCAAGTAAGTCATTTACCACCAGGATATGCTGAGATTTAATCTTACAGTGTTTGTGTGTGATAATTCTTGTGAGGTACAGACTTTATTTCATTTTGAGAGCATTCAGCCAACAGTCACACAATGTGTCATCAGTTGTGTTTAAAGCAGGGTTATGAACACACAGCAAGCACTTCCATATTGTAAATCTTTTTTTCTGGTTGACATTCTCCTTCCCAAATCTTAGCAGCAAATGATCATTTTCTGTTGTCTTCTTAGATTCCAGTACCCTTTGGACTCCAGCACTTGGATTGAGTGGTGGCCTTCAAATACAGCCTGTACATCCTGTCAGGAGTTTCTGAACACAATGGATGACTTTGCTGAAGATCTCCTCATCAGTGGCTGTTAATCCACTTGGACAGCTTTTAAATTAAAAATCCAGATCAGATCTCCTTGAAAAGAAGAAAAAATCCTCACCTATTTATTAATTCTTTCTGAGCTGAACACTCATTAATAGTTATTGTGAACAATTATCTTGGCATGTGTTTTACAGCAGTGTTATTAGAGCAGAGTCATGTTCAAATATGATTTTAAGCTTGGATGGGAGAATAACAGAACAGTGCAAAGACATTTGAAGTCAAAAGAAGTGGATTGACTGTGAAAACAAACATGAGAAGCACTGTCTTGTCATTAAACCCAGTCCTTATCAGAACATAAATACATGCAGCCACTTTGTAAGCTCTCTGTGAAAGAAACTTTGTTCCTTAGCTTTTCCTTTTGTACTCTTTTTTTTGAATTCCTGCATTTCCATTCCTGACAGTAACTGATGCTGGTTTTATGCTCTGCTTTCTTGTCTAAAAAAAAACAAACAACAAAACCAAAGAAAATTCTTCAATCATATCTGTGCCTTTCATTCTTTGTGTTTTAAGACACAGTCAACTGAATCAACATCTCCTGTAACTTAGGTGGATTGAAACAAATGTTACTTTGCAATTGATGACTGAATTTGACAGTTAAAAATCCTGCCTTGCCTCCAGGAAAGTGGCAGATGAAAGGCCAATTTTCCTGCTCACAGCTCCTGGCACAAATCACCTTGGTTCCCAGTAAAACTGAGAAGAGAGTTTGATACAAAGTACAGTTGCACACATTTTTATTTGTGTTGAAGAGTTGCCCAAAAGCAGCACGTCCAAGAACTTTAAAATGACTGTTTTCCCTCTCTCTTAGGAATATCTCCATCCAGAACATTTGAGATGTGGAAAGAAGATAGTCAGAGATGATGCAATTTTTAATTTTGGCTCTGTGAGTATTTGGCTTTTTTTTTTTTATCCTCCAAACTTTCTAAGAAGCACAAGAAGCTCACACTGTGTCCAGTAACAACTGGATATAAATTCAAACTGCAGGGAGAAGTACCTGGAAATGCTCAGTGGGGCTGTCTAGACAGGCCACCTCTAAACATTTCTGCTTCTGAACTGGTGACTGTGTGTTGTGAGACCTGATTATCTCTTTAAATGACAGGGAGCATGTCTTGTTTTCACAGGTGACTCGTGACATTTAAGTTCTATTGATTTTTAGTGAGCCAGACTGCAAAAATGGCTCCTGAGGACCAGTTAGTTAAAAATCACACATAAAAATGCTGCTCATAAATATCAAATTGCAGTCAATTTAAGAAATTGTTTTAAAATTTTTTTTTTTAGTTTTTTAAAAAAAATTGTTAATCTTATTTGTTACTATTGAGAATTAACCATCCAGTGTATCACTGAGATCAGTAAAATACTTCAAACACATGTATTGAAATGAGGACTTTTGTACAGATGCTCAGCCACGTGTGGGATGCAGGTGTGTACAGATACCAGTGGCAGAATGAAGATTAAATGAAGATTTACCTTCCCCACGTGGCATGGCTTGACTTTCACAGCAGAACCACGTGGGGAAAAGGTATATCTGTGTCTTCATCTGCTGCCACCTGCAAATGATGCTGTCAGATTTCCACAGGGCCTCCTTAGCAGGACAGGAGAAGGTGGAAATGACATGGCAGCGATTGTAGGGCTCAGAGAGTCCTGAGGCACCAAACAACCCCCAGGATTAATCCCAGCAAACATGGAAATTCCTGGAATAATCACTGCTTAGGTGACTCATCTGCATTATGAAATGGAAATTATTTCAAAGCACATTCTGTCCTTCCAAGCTTGCTGTGGATTCTGGACACCAGAGCTGTGCTTTTCTCTCTGAACTGTACACTGTGTTTTTCTGTTCCTTGCTTGTTTATGTCTGTGATGTGCAGGTCTCCAAATGTTCCAGCCTTTGAATCCCCAGCCAGCAGCTGTAGTGCTTCCAGAAAAGCTTGCATTTCCCTGCCCCAGTGCTGCAGTGCTCCCAAAGGCCAGGCAGTGTGGGGGGACTGCTCTGCCTCCCTGCTGAGGAGAGCTGAGTGCTCCAGCCCACGCTGAGCCCCACTTGGCCAAGGACATGGAAGGCTGACCTTGCCTGCACAGATAAGCTCTGAAAGCAGGACTCTCTAAGGGCAATTAAATAACTTTGGGCATTATACTTTTATTCCTTGTTCTTATATTTCCCTTTGAATGAGGAAACTCAGCAGATGCCATTCAAATGTGATTCTTTATGGATACTCTTGGCAGACCTGAATTGGTTGAATCCCAGAGATTATAACAAATCTAAGGGTTAATACTGTGTTATCCTTTAGCTCTTTCAAAAATATCTATTTCTGTACATTTCCATTTGTATTTTACTGGTTTTTAGACAGCTAAGCATCACAAAACGATCTAATTTCTCTTTTCATTGCAACCAGAAATTCATCTCAATGACCCAAGCTGGTGAGTGGCTTGAATAGCCCAAATTCCAGCCTGTTATGCACAGTGACACGTGAAACTCACACTTTGGTCTGGGCTGAAAGCTGCTGGGCTGTGCCAAAGAGCTGTGACTAATTTAGGGAGAGAGCCAAAGGGTGCCTTTCTCTGGCCATTGTTTCCCAAGCAGGGAAGAAGTGATTTTGTGGGTAGAATCTTTCAGGACGTGCCACAAGCCCCAGATAGTCTTACTCAGGCAAGTGCTCTGTCAGAAATGGTGTGGGATTAGAAATACCTGGCAATTTTAGAAGAGGAATGGCAAATCCCTCTTGCAGGTTAATAATATTGCTTCTGAGTACCTCCAGAGTGACTGTCAAAATTCTCTCTTGGCTGACCCCAAGACATATAGTAAATACTAGGTGGAAGAGAAGAGTGCTCCCATGAGCTAGGAGGGTGCAAGTCCAAGTTACCACATCATTTGCATTTTGTTATGATGCTCCACTCTCATCTGAAGTTGTTTGGAATGGGAGAAATATCCACTTCATCACAGTGAGTTTGTTCAGTGCATCTGGGCAATGCAAAGCCAGAATATCACACCAAAATTCTTTTCTGTATTTCCACAGCAGTGTGGATGTTCAGTGTAGGGACAGTCCCTCTTCTGAGTAAACAGGTGGAGCAATACAAAATCCTTCAATAAAATCCTTAGCAAGATTCCTTTCAAGCTCAAAACTCTTTTAATAAACAATATCAAACGCCCATTTCCACAAAGAAAACCTTGTGGATTCACCTGGCAGGGGTCTGTAGATCCATTTACAGAAGGGATGTCAAGAGATGAGTGAACACATAGTAAGGAAATCCATTTTTTTCTTTTGAGTGAAGATTATTTTGTCATTCTTAAAAGAAATCTCTGTCTGGGAGCTGCCAATTTGGTGTCCATCCATGGTGGGCTGTCTCACTTGACCCCACCTACAGAGGCCTATTTTGAGTCTGTGTAAATGGTAGTGTTGAGACATGTCTCCCAGCAAAATGTGTTCTTAATCTCCTGCTGAATTCTTACATCAGAACACACAGAAATTGTGCATGGCTGTCAGTTATTTTCCAGTACAAAACGCCCACCTTACAGGAGTTACACATGCTTTCAATTTTAGGGACATTTAATAATGTTTTCATCTCTTATTAGGAGAAATATTTGGGTTTGGCTCTTTCGTTCTCCTGGGGACCAAGAGTTTGGTTTTTGCCAGTTGTTGGATCATTACAGAATTCCAGTCCTTGTGTTAAATTTTGCTTTTCGAGTTCTGAATTAACTTGGAATTTGGATACATGTTTAAGCAGCAACTGATTTCCTGGAAAATACTAAACTGGATTAAACACCACAACTCTCATAAAAAGAACATTCAAGTGTAGAAAACAATAGCAGAGAAATCCTGAGTAAAGCTTCCTCTATTCAACCCTTTCTTTTGTATCCCAGGAAATATTTGTTGCACACAGGGGGTTATTTATAAAATGGTTATATTTACCCACATTCAGAGCTAGAAGTCACGAAATGCAGATTATTCCTAAGGTGCTGTGGCTCAGACTATAGTTCCTTTGCTTATTTGCTACTTGACAGCTAAAAGGGGCAATTTCTTTTACAAGCAAAGTAAACAAAAAGTTATATTTGACACACTTTAAACCAGCTGAGATATTAAACCCCCAAAATTGGGATTTACAGTGGAAAATCTATTTTCTCTTAAGGGCAGCAGCCCCACTGGTGCCAGTTTAAAGGACTCCAGAGCACACAGAGGTTCAGAGCTGGGTTCAGTGCTCTGAGGCTGGTTCCAAGGAGCTCTGATATGGACTTGAATTGTCTAATTTGGCTTTACAAGAGGAGCCCCAGCAGCACATTCCTTCCACTGGCAGTTCCGTGTTCCCTGCAGCTGGTACCCTGAGGAGCACATCCTCAGCTAAAACAAATCAGTGTCACTGAAATGATGTTGGAGGAGCTGCACTTGATGTCTACATCTGCAGAGATGGGATTTCTTCCATTGCAGCACAAAAAAAAAAACCCCAAAAGAATGGGAAAACTGCTTTCCAAAGAGGAAATCTGTCAGGAACACCTCAGCCACCCCCACTGAAGGAGATGCACGTTGCACTGTGCCAGTTTGTACCTGCTGAAAGGTCATTTGCAATATACAGACATCAGCTGAGGTGTTGGTGACAGGTTGGGCCTAAATGGCAGCTGTGACTGAAGTCATTCCTTTTCTGCATGGCTGAGCTCTCTGTCTCTGCCAGGGTCTGATTAGCCAGGTTTCCTTCATTATTTACAAAAAGCAATATGCCATAAAAATGTCATTTTCACTGCCTAAATCATAAAAATTTCCATTAAAACCTTCTGCTATGAGGTCCTAGAGAATATTCATCCCCAGGCTCTGACAGGGAGGTAGAAATGGGTATTCATTTCCTGCAGCAGTGAATTCCAACAGTTTGGAGTCACCAATCTATGTCATGTTAAAGGGTGGGCTTTTCCCTAAGCTTCTGTTTTGGTCAGGAATCTCAAAAACAAGGTAGGATCAAAAGCTCCCTCTGAGACCATGAGGGATCAAATGAATCTGTGACATCATTTAGCAGGATTTCATGGATTTATACCAGAAATTGGGGGGGTGTATGTACAGCCACATGAGCTCCTGTGTATCCCCTGCCCTGTGTCCTGCTGATCCTGCCAATCCCCGTGCCCAGTTCTGAACTGGGATTAGTCCCAGCCCAGAAACACTTCCCAGGGGAGCCCCTGGGCTTTGAAACAAGATACTCTTGATAAGAAAAACAGTTGGATGTGACTTTAGAGAACCAGATGTAGGAAATGCTGGATTTCCTTCCAGTCTGTATCTCCCCCGAGGAACCCCAAGCTTTGCCTGTGGAACCTCACCACAATTCCTGCTGCCCTCCAAACCAGGCTGTGTTTTGGTTTCTTCCAGGCTTCCAACGTTCCTGGCCCTGGACAGATGGGAGCATTCCCTGTGAGCCTCCCTCGCTGGCTTTGGGATTTCAACACCCAGTTTGTGATTCAGATGTTGGATGTGAGCTCCCAGTTTTGTTTCTGTGCCCAGAGTCCAAGGATGCTGCTGGGAACACGTCTGGGATTTGGGGCTTTTGGAGTCCCATCACTGGCACAGCTGCCAAGAGGTTTGAGCTCTTTTTCTTCAGGAGTTTAAACATTTAACCTGTTTGCCCTATTCAGAATTTAAGCCTGTTACTCTTCTACCTGCTTTCCTACTTCCAGCTGTAATTTTTCATTCAGGCTCCTCCTATCCTTAAAATTTCTTTTCCTTTCTCCTTGAGAATCCTCCTTAAAAACATCTTGGTTTGTGAGCACTCAGGAGTTTTCCTTCTTACTGTGGCAGTGTTTTGGTGAGGGCTTTGTTTTTTTTCTTTACAACACCTATAAAGAGAATTTTGTTTTCCCCTTGTGAAACCTCAGGTAACACTTGGAACCTCTGTGTTCCCTGGGTGTGTTGCCCATAAAATACAGGTACAAATAGACATGTCAGTGGTGGTGTGGAAATTACTCAGGGTTATGAATCACACTGAAAAATACTACTGGAAAGCTGAGCCTGATGCTGTTAGTCATTCTGCAACAGCAAAGGGAATTATGGGCTCAGTGGAAGAGAGATGCAAGTTAGTGCAGAGTCAGTCTCTTTCTGCTTCTGACATGTGGAAAACATCTTCTAAACATCTTTTTTTTTTCACTGTTATTAGCAAAATGAGCAGCTTCTGAAAGGGTTAAAGGAAACTTGCCATAACCTTCACTTTCCCCTCAGTTCTTGTCATTTATGAGAATTAATGAAGATACTAAATAAATCTGATGTTTCCTTTTTCTGTTTCCACTAATTAGTCCCAGTCAATCAATAGGATATCCACATTTTCCCAGCTGGTTTAGAGTCAAAAGATATTGAATCTGAACTTCTTTTTTCATGTCCTATCCAGAGCTTTGGAAGAGTGTTCTGGCAGGCTTCCCTGTGGGCACAGCTCCCGTTCCCAGAGTTCTCTCCAAAGCATTAAGAATGGAAATAAGCAGCTCAGAATTTTCCAGTTTAGCTCAGGCTCTGTGTACGTTAAGAGAAACAGAAGCACAACCACAAGTACAGCAAAACCCTTCATGTGGCCAGAGAGCTGAGCTCCAAGTGGGGAAACTGGCACAAACTGGTCCATGCTGGGCTCACACATTGCAGCCCACGTTGGTTCTGCTCTGGGGGGACAGGCACTGAGGCACGAGACCACCAGGAAGCTTCTCCACGTGAAGAAGATCTGCCTGGTGGCCTGGGCTCAGGGGCAGCCTGAGGAATCTCTCAGTGAATTAGTCTGAAATACTCCTGCTTGTAGGAAACCATCAAGGGCACTGTGATAGAGAGAAACACTTTTCATTTTCTCTCTGCACTTCAGGGTGATTCCTTGGCTTGGCTTGTGGAAACTGCTTTGAGTGAGTGACTGAAATAAGCCACACAGATCTATATATCTATATCTATATCCATATCATCTGTATCTATATCTATATCTATATCTATATCTATATCTATATCTATATCTATATCTATATCTATATCATCTATATCTATATACAGATAATGATATAGATATAAATATAACTATATTAAAAAATGTCTATTTGGGGTGCTTTTCTCCCATCACATGCTGAAGAGGTGCTCCAGAGCATCTATTCTTTGGAGGAAAAAATTCCTAGGATAATACTGTCTCATGTCTTACAGAGGATATGATCTGGGAAAAATCCTGAGGCAGAGCAGGGGTGAGGAAAAGAAAATTGATTCCTGATGTCTCTTTGAGGGTTACAGTCCAGCTCTTCTGAAAATTAGTGGGAAGCTTTCCTGCTCCTGTAATGAGAGCTGGGCTGGTCCTGGGGGTGTCACCATAACAAAGCAGAGCTACAACCGGTGGTAGGCACAGACAGATAAAATTGAAACATGTAAAAAGATTTTATTAGAGACAAGAGATTGAATTGTGGCAAAGCTGTTGAGTTTGCTGAGGATAACAATAATCAGATTTAATGATTCTTTTTCTAATCTTGAATTGATGGAACCTCACAGACACTCTGCTCCATTCAGAAAATAAGGAATAGTGTGGAAGTTACAGAACTCCTTCATGTCAGAGCTCTGAACAGGCAGGAATCCTGACTTGAGGCACTGAGCTCCAGTTCCTAGAAGAACTGAATCTCATGGGCACTGGATTTGCTTTTACTAGCAAATTCCCTTCCTGTGTTTTACCCATTCTTCAGGTTTTTGTAGAACAAGTGCACATTTCCAGCTAATTTATAGTAATTGAAAATCGTGTTTTCATAAAATGAGACATCCCTGTCTTAAGCATCTCTCTGAAATGCAATTCTCCTTTTGACTACAGTCTTTAAAACCCAGAGCATCTGAGCCTAAATTCCATTTTCAATGTCCTATGAAATTTGTAGCATTAAAAGTCTCGAGACCTTGGCTTATTTTTAAAAGGTGATATTAAATATATGAATCTATTCCCTTATGCACTTTTTCCCTAGGATATAAAATGGTCATTCCCCTTAAATAGTAACACAGTGCCCTGCAATGCTGAGCACTGCTGGAATGGCTCTACAGTAAAGTTAAGCTTCAAATTTTAATCTCTCTCTGAGCCACATCCTGTTTTCAGTTAACTGATCTCATATGGGGGAAATTTACCACAGGAAATCTCTCTAGTTTGGAAAGTACCAAAGCCTTATCTTTAGTTTCTTTGTGTAGTTCAGCACCTTTGGAGACAGAGATGTAACAGAATCACAGAAACCTTCCAGAAGTCTCAAAGCAAGAGAAAAGGAGTGAGTTAAGGGCACAGGGAAGAGGTGGAGCTGCCATTTCATCCCTAGACCTGACCCTGTGGTGTAACACTGATCATTCTAAAATTAACATCTTTCACCTCTTTGTATCCCCAAAGTTTAAAAAACCACATCCGGGATATTTTAAGTTCTGAAAGAGATTTTAACTCCCATCCTGGCAGAAACTGCCTGGGCCAAATGAACTTAGGATGAATTTTAACAACCCAAACGAGAGCAAACGGCTCAGGCCAAGGCCTCACTGGGGCTGTATCACACTTCGCTCATAGCTTTGAGCTCATGCCCAGCCCTGATGACTGAACTAGAGACCTACATCGATCAGCACCTACAGATGTGCTGCAGACCAGCACGGGAGGAGGGGACTGAGGTGTCTGTTGTGTCTGTCTGTGCACACCCAGCCCGGGAAGGCGCCAGACTAGAAGCAAACTCTGCTGTGCAATAAATCCCTCAGCAGGCACCACACACCCACAGGTACCTGCAGCTGGTGGCTCCTGTCAGGGCACAATTAACAGCCAGTGAAGCACCTAGAGAAACACCTCTGCTTTTTATTTTTAATTCTGAGCAGGGCCTCACCCCCAGGGATATTCCCCACAAGGAAGAGTGAACAGATTTGCATGTACAACTCTCCTTTTGACCGACTCCTCTGTCAGAACTAGAGAGGGTGGCAGCAAAGTGAGCTGTGTCAGGGGTGAAGAGGACCTTCTGCTGATAATGAAACTTTGCTTTGTCGAATCTTAACTGCACTCTAAGAAGGCTTTGCAGGCATTACTGAACTCCTGTTTCCCTGCTGTGCTACCCCCGAGCTGCGTTGGAGGGTGAGGCGCAGCGGGGCTGCCCCGGCGAGGTTTCCCGAAGGTTCCAGAGGGAGCCAAGGCTCCCGTCCCGGCCCTGGGGCAGGGCTGCCCCAGCCCCCCGGACGGGCAGGGGATGTTGGCGCTGCGGCCGCGCTCCGGGCAGGCAGGACTTTGTGTCTGAGCCCCGCTGGCCATGGCAGAGCCAGCACCGCTCCGCTTCCAGGAACCGGCCACCAGATTCTCCATTTCAGCTGGCTCGGGGGGGGATTTACTCCGCGGGGCCTTTCCTCAGCCAATTCCCCGTTCCTGCGGCCCGGGGCAGCGCCGGTGCCCCGAGCAGGGGAAGCCCCGCTCCCGCCGGCCCCGGGGCGCGGCTCGGGCTCCCCGCTCCTCCCGGCCGGAGCGAGGCAGCAGCGCCGAAATCCCGCCCGGCCGCAGCTCCGGTACCCGCGGGGAGCGCCCGCCGCCGCCGGCGGCCTCCGGTACGGGAGAGCCGGGATGCGGCGAGGGATGCAGGGGAGCGGGAGGGATGGAGGGGAACGGGAGGGATGGAGGGGAGCGGGAGGAAGGGAGGGGAGCAGGAGGGATGGAGAGGAGCGGGAGGAAGGGAGGGAGGGACGGGAGCGGGAGGAACGGAGGGATGGAGGGGAGCGGCCCCGCTGCGGAGAACCGCCCGCGGCCCCCGGACACACGGGCCCGGCCCCCGAACCGCGCCCCGGGAGCGCCCGGAGGGCAGCGGGGGCTGGCCCGGGGTCCTGGCCGCTCTGCGCGCCCCCGGGCCGGGATGGGCGGAGGGGCCCCGAGCCGGGCGGGGGGAGCGCTCCGTGCCGGGGCCGTGTCCGCGGGCGGTGCCGCCGGCAGCGGGGCCGGGGGCAGCGCCGGGCGGCTCCGCTGCCCCGGACCCCGGGAACCCACCCGCCACACCTTCGGTTCCATTACGTTTGTGTCACCGGGCTGAAGTCAGGGCTCTGGCAGGCTGGGCAGCCCCTGCGGTCACTGCGGGTGCTCGGATGCCTGCAGAGGCCATGGGAATTGGCTCCGCCAGGCCCTGGAGAGCGCTGGCTGTTCCCAGAGCAGAGCCCCGAGCCCTGCTGTGCCCTGCCCACCTCACCGCGGTCACAGCGCCAGCCCGGCCTGCCCACGGCAGCCTGGATTCATTCCTTTTCAGATTTCTTAGTCAGCGTGGCTGTTGGTAATACTGAGACAGGTTATGGTGTGTCAGTACTGTTCTGGGAAAAAAAAATAAAAAAGCTCTATGAAGGGATTATTATAGTCAAACTGCAGCAGTTCCCCGGGTGAAAACCTTCCTTGGACTTTCCAAGAGACACCAGATTCAGTTTTGGCTGCATTTCCAAAAATATCCCACCACACAGCTCTTATTAAGCAAAGCACAGTGAATGTGCACACCTTGGCACACGTGGCTCCAGGTGTACCTGCTCAGAGCACGCCTGCCGTGGGGACTTGGGATTTCCTTTGTCATTTCACCACGAGTTTTCTGACTTGGGGAAAGTCACAAACGCACCAGCTGCTCAGTTTCTGTGTCTATGAAGTGAAATCACGAATTCTGGCTGCCCAGAATTGAATGTGGTTGGGGATTTACTCTGCAGAAACAACCCTGTGTGATGAGGACTGATGGGACTGCAGCTCATCTTTCTGCAAGCTAAAAACTCTTGACAGAAAACCCCAACTCCCCCTTTTTAGGACGTTGTCTATTTCCGTGTTGTGTTTGAGGGAAATTTTAAAGGTGTACAGTAATTTCCTGCCGCTGCCAGGTCAAACCCCGCGGTGACATTTGGTCACGCCTGTCACTGCAGACCCAGCCAAACACGGCGAGGTTACTGCTCAGGTTTGGGGCTGCTGGAGGCTCTGCTACATCCCCTCACATCCAAGTGAGTGTTTGAGCACCTGGATTTTGTCTCCTCTCAGTGCTCGCTTCAGATGGCTGAGAACACCCCCAGGAGCCTGCAGGACACCCCCGGCCCTTTCCCCGATGAAAACGAGTTTCCCTTCGGATACCCCACCAGCATTTGTGAGGACGTGCCCGGGCAGAAGTTCCTGTGCAGCAACTGCAACAACATCCTGAAGAAAGCGCTGCAGACGCTGTGTGGGCACAGGTACTGCTCTGCCTGCCTCACCTGGATCGTTCGGTAAGTGCCGGGCTGTGCCCGGGGCTCTGCCGGGGCCACGCCCGCGCTGCAGCGTTCCCGGGAGCTGGGCTGTGCCTCTGAGCTGGGCTGTGC
>WAAE01003309.1:391814-441235 GCA_013400495.1 Nicator chloris
GCTGTACCTGAGCTGTACCTGAGCTTTACCTGAGCTGGGCTGTGCCTCTGAGCTCAGGGACAGCTCTGCAGCTCCCTGACCTGCTGTCATTTTCCTGGCTGTGAGGATTTTCCGTGCTGGTCTGCAGGATACTCCCTGCCTCCTCCTCGTTTCCACCATGGAAGTGTCTGGCAGAGTTTTTCTATCTGTGACATCATAATTCTGATTTAACCTTGAAGAGCTGGTCCAAGGCTGAGTTAATCCTTCCATGGCACTTTACAGCCCTTTGATAAGGGATGTTATGGGGTTTTAGTAAATATAATGTCATATATATCTGTATCTGTCTGGGCAAAATGGGCGATTTCTGTGTTTTAAAAGACTTCAGTACTCACATTCTCTTTCCTACTTGGAGTTGTTAATCGTTCATGAGATAAATAGCTTTCCATCTTTATTCCTATTTATGGTTCAGGCTGCCCTTATTTTGCTGCAATACAGGTAAGATTAATGGGCACAGTCCTGGTCTTGAACAGAAGAGCAGAACTTTTTTGACATCAGTGTGTTCAAGAATTGGCCCTTTGTGAACAAGGCCTATGGATTCTGAGTGGAAATTCCAATTTTCATGGTTTTATTGGTGGCAGTGCCTATACAAAGACCTCCTAAACTGCAGTGCACCAATGGATTCTTGTTTAATTTTTCTTTCTTTTTACCAGAAACAATAAAAATGCAATTTGCCAGAAATGTAAAGAGGAAGATCCCAACACTTTAGGTGAGGAAAGCCTATTGGCAGAAGAAAAGGTAAGTTGTAGTTCACAGATCATTAATTTATCACTAACCATTCTCTGTAGTCATCATTTGACTGGAGTTCAAAGGGAATAATATAAAATGCAATAGCAGTTTAACTTAGGCTTTCATAACCTGGATCTCCCAGAGTTTTTGATTTTAAGAAGTGTAATGGCAGCCTCAGGACTTTCCAAAGCTAGGTTCTGCAATGTAAAATCCCAAACTCTTCCCTATGATTAACTTTTTATTGTCTCAAAGTGACTGGTGCTTTCCTACTTGTAATAATATGTCCTAACTGTTACTTATTATCCTCAGGAAGTATTTTAATGGATTTTCCAACCTCATGGTTTCTTGTACCCTTCAAACATGAAGCTGAACATAATAATTGATACAAACTCTGCCCTGGCAAATGTTTCATCTGTGATTTAATGGTGCAGATCTCTTCTTGTGTGATTTTCCAGGCAAATTGCTGTTCTACATCCCAAACACAAAAAAATCCCAGCCTGTCTTTTTCCCCTCCTCTCTGATTACATGCAGGGATATCAACTGACACATAATTTGTCTAAATTTTTTAGGGGGAAGTGAAAACAAATAGGCAGCTGAGAGTGGCATAAAAGCCAAAGTTTAGGAAGCAGCAAAATCATGGGTCTGCTGCTAATGCTGGGTTTGGTAATATCCCAGGGGGAAAAAAAAAAATCCCTCAATTTGCAATCAATTTCCCAGTCACAGATTTCCTGCACAAATAGGTGCAGCTGAAGCCTTCTGAACTTGCTGTGCTTTGGGTGTCAGGCTGGGGTTTCTGTGCTGTGGGATTGTCCCGAGTGTGCTGGGAATTCCTGCGGGCTGTGGGTGGGTGGTGGGGAGCACACCCCCCTGGGGCTGCCTGGAAATTCCTTTCCCTGCTGCCTGTCCAGGTGAAGCCAGGCAGGGAGGAGGATCTGCCTGTGCCGGTCATTCCCGACGAGTGTGGGGTAGATTTTCAGGACCTTTGAAATGTGGGCATTGTTTGTTAATACTTTCCTGCCTCTCTTCGGAAAGCTTTCCCCTCCCAGTCCTTGCTCTGTGTTATTCCGTGTGAAATCTGCATTTCTCTGCACTGTGCTTGCCTCCAGACTATCCAAAAATGCCTTGAACTGTGGCAGGGCTGCATTTTAGTGCAAGATGTAATATTAAAGTGTGCAGTATTTCCTAATTGCGTAACAACTGTACAATTCCTCACGTTTAAACAACACAAAAATCTACGCAGTGCAAAGGACAAACCTCTCTCCCATCTGGCTCCTATTTCTTTTTCTTTAGCACACAGTGTCTGCTAAATGGAAACAGCCCAGATCTGAGCAGTGCACAGACCCTCAAGTCCTCTCTGCAGCACGTTTAGGAGGTGTTAATGACCCTGATAATGAAATGCATTCATTAAGGGACCCCACAGTCAGGGTCCTGTCAGCACATTCCCTGCGTGCGAAACATTTCAGGCTCCTGTGGAAAAAAAAAAGTAAAATGAGGGCTGTAGTTGGCTGGGCTTATTTTCAGTAAATTAATGACGTGTCAGATTATTTTTGAGTGCTAAGAAATAAATGATTTAAGAATTATTTGGGCTTCTACTACACTAAGATTAACTTGCCAGGTCACAGGGTCTTATGCAATACGGTAAATTTTGTAAAAAATTAAAGATTTATCAAGGTGTGGATTTGTGCCACGCTGTTCCTATTCCAAGGATGCATCCAAAAGTACTTTCTCACCAATGCTTTTTTCCTTACTTCGTTTTCTTTGCAGGCTTTTGGTGATGCTGCCATCAATAAAGAGATTTCTGAACTCAGAGTCCACTGTGTGACCCTTGGGTGCAGCTGGTCTGGTATCATGAAAGATTTTGAAGTATGTTTAAAGAGAGTTTATTCAGATTGATATGGAATGGGGACAGAGAGGCAATGAATCCAGGATATCAGCAGACACAAATTCATTAGAATCAGTGTCAGTATTGTGATTTATACCAACATTTTTGGCTAAAAATGTGCCATTAATCTGTGGAGGGTTCCCTGTGGGCATTGGGTGATTTTTAAGGTCCCTTCCAACCCAAAGCATTCTGTGGTTCTGTGATTAACTTTAGTAGGGCTTTGGCCAAATCCAGAACATCCTGAATGAATTCACATTGCACCAATTTACATCAACTTGATATTTTTTCCAGTGGTTTCCTTATTATTTAAATGCAAGGCTGCTACAAGCAGGTTGTGAGAGGGCAGAATTCTTCAGTCTCCAGGACACTGTTCAGGCAATGTCCTTGGCATTATAGGAGAAATAATTCCCTCCTGTGTCAGTGTATTGATTGTATTCATCATTCTTTTCAGACTGATCTGAAATGCCTCACTTAAAACATTTAAATGGGCAAGATTTGTGAATCTGCCATGCAAATTTGAGTAATGGGTACAAATTCATTACTCAAATTTGGGAGTAATGAATTTGTATTTTTTCTTTTGGGAGAAAGCTGGGCCCAGGATCATGTTGTTTTTAAACAAAAGCCCTAAGAGAGACTGTTAAAGGGAGACCTTGTGTTTGAATTTACCCAATGTTGTTTGGTTTTGGTTTTGGTTTGGAGATGTTTTAAAATTAATAATTAACAAAAAAAACCCCCCCAGTGAGGTTGGTGAATTTTTCACCAGTAATCTCAGTAACTTTGTGCAGAGGGACTTTACCCAAGCTCAGAGCCCTGGGCTGCCAGAACAGACACTATTTATGGATACACGTGAATCAGCACTTTACATGTTGCTTTAAAACTTCTTCCTTCCAGGAGCATCAGAGTTTCTGTGAATATGCTTTGATCCCTTGTCACACCGGCTGTGGGCACGTGGTGATGAGAAGGAAGCTGGCAGACCACTTGGAAAATGGATGTGTCAATAATGTGACAGTGTGTCAGCAGTGCCAGTGCAGCCTGGCCAGCTCTGAACACCAGGTAAGAACACTCCTGTCTCAAATAAAGGCTTTATATTGATGGTTTCTGTAATCTCTGTGCCATTTTTCCATCCTGATTTCGTTGCGCTCGGGGAATATTTCGTTTTCCTGAGGTTGATCATTTTTCCACACAAGTGTTAGAGGGAAAGATGGCTGTGACAATCTGCTGGTGATGTGACAAAGCACCCATGTGCTCCCCTGGGCAGCCCAGGTTGCAGCTCCTGGCTCAAAATGTGTCCCTGTGTGAGGTAAGGGAAAAGCAGAGGAGCACAGACAGTGGCAGGGAAGGCATCTTGAAAGTGGCTGAGGTTCATTCAAACTAAAACTACCCACAAATGTGTAGGGCAGGATTCTGTCAGATATTATTTCTATTAGATCTGATCAGGTATAAACCTCCAAATTGTCAGCAGTGTCCATAGAGCAGGAAGATCTCACTCTGAATCTGCCACAAATATCTCTGTGCCCATTCAAAAGTATTTGCTTTATATGTTTTTTATGTTTTTTGCTCTAAACAATGAATATTGTTCCCTCCAAATGATTTCGAGAGAATAATTGCCAGCCTTGCAGTTGGGCAGGGCGATTAAAGACCCACATGACAGGAGGGCTGTGAATATTTCAGAGGTGTGAATAGCTCCGTGTGTCCAAAGTGTCACAAATCGCTGCCTTTCCAAATACTGAGCTGAGAGGTTTGTAAGGGATGACGAGTCCTGCTGGGGTAAGGATCAGATTCTCTGCTAAAAGCTGCTCCTTGGGAAGCCTTTGCTGGTGCCCTTCATCCTTTACCCACCTGCAGAGAGGGGAGAGCTGGGGCCAGGAGCATCTTCCCGGTGCTGAACCCGGCGTTTCCAGAACTGCGAGTGCCAGAAGGTGGCAACGCTCAATCCCTGCCAGGGAAACCTGAGCTCGGGGTGTTCCCCTCCCCAGGGCTCTGACACCGCAGCTCCGGAGCTGTTCTCACTCCACCTAACTCCTCTTTTGGCTGGGAAACCTTGGCAACCGAGCGGGAGGGTTGGCCTTGAGTGTGGCTTTTCCTCTGCCTCCTTTAGGGTGTGGAGAATTCTGGTTACCTGATCTGCTTGAAGACATTTGCACCGAGGTCAGGATTTTGGTTATTTGTGGGTATTCCACGTGTCCACGACCCTCTGGGAGAAAATAGTGAATTTTAGGTGCTGCTCTTGCTCTCTTCATCTTATTCGTTCACTTTTAGGTCTTGTGATTTTTCTGGACTTTTCTGGTTTTAAATGAAGTTCTCTCCCCTGAAGGAGAGTGCCTCTCCCCCTCAAGGAATTGGTGATCTGAAGGAGTAAAAGAGCAGAAATGAATAAGATTGCTGGCAAGATAAAGAGTGTTAAAAAATGAGTTAGAGGGTGAGAAAAACCCACGGCTGCATTTCTGAGAATCGAAAGGGAAACCTCAGAACTGGTATGCAAGGGAGGTTGTGGAGATTAAAGCCACCCCCTCTGAAGAGTGTGAAGGGAAAGCTGACACTTGTGTGTTAAATACAGATATTACAGAACCCATGGCAGGGGCATCACTTCACCCTTCCTGGAGGCAGAAATGGCAGGAAGCCTCCTGGGAGTGGGGTTGCATTTTGTGTCAGCACATCATGATGGAGAATTTGGACTCCAGCCTCCAAAATGTTCATAAGCAGGATCCAAGAAGGGTCTGCACGTTGAGCAGAGCGTGTGGAGTCAATGCAAGAAGAGCTTCTATTTGAATTATATTTGAATTTGAATTTATATTGGAGTTTCCTGTGCTGTAGCCTGTTTATGTTCATATATCTATATCTGTATATGTTTGAATTTCCTGTTCTGCTGGTCATTGTTGCTTCCTGTTCTGTAACCCCTGCTTGTCACTGCATGTATGTGAGTGCACGTTTCTGTGTGTGTGCACAGAACTTTGGGCTGAACCTGGCAGCACCTGCACCTTGTCATTCTTGGATCCAGGATCCCAGGGTGACCTTGAATTCAACAGTTAAATAAGGTACTGAATTGTTTCCTGCTTGTTTCAATGACAGGAGCATTCATGTGAAGGCAGTTTATGCAAGGAACAAAAACCTGTGCAAACAGAAACAGCATCAAAGGAAAAGGTGGGTGCAAGATGGGTGAGTGCAATGCAGCTTCATTTCAATTAATAAAATTGTCACCTGTGCATTAACCCAACACCTGAGAACATCTTCAGATCCAGAAGTTGTATCTGGCTGCTCTTTACACTCCAGCAAACCCTGCTGACTGCCCTCCCTTCCCTGCTCCCACAATTACCTTCCCTGAATTATCTTCTCAATTAATCTCGTGAAATGGGCACATATTTATTTCCTCTCATACCCTGAGTGTGATCCACATGGGCAGGAGTTACTTACAGCAGTGTGTTTACAGCATCTCCTCTGTGAGAAATGGCTACCAGGTGTTCATTAAATTGTGTTCTGTCCTTGTGGGCTCTGTCAGGTGGACACCTCACTGCCAGCTGTGCAGGAAACTTGCCAGCAACCACACTCTTCATTGATTTGCCATCAGCTTTCAAAGCTGGTTGGGCACTGGAAGCTGTGGAATTACCTTGACTTGATTGAATCTGATTTATAGCTGCTGGGTTTGTGGCTTAGGTGTTTGTAGGGAAACAAAAGAATTCCCTTCAATTGGTTTTATTTCCTCTGCTTTTTTTTTTCTTACAACAGAGCCACTCTACATCCTCAGCCATCAAGGATGGGTGTTGTTTTGCTGAAGTTGGCTGTGCATTTAGGGTGAGTGAAGCGGGTCCCTTCAGGAATGCTCCACCCTGGTTTGGACATTCCCCTCAGGGAAGTGTCTCTCAAAGCAGAATCAGCAGGTTTGGACATTCCCCTCAGGGAAGTGTCTCTCAAAGCAGAATCAGCCCTTCTGATGCCAGGTGATGGAGCTGCACCTGCCCCTTGCAGTTTTCCCATCTCCCAGGGGGCTGCAGGGTTGCTGCCTTTGGCCCCAGGCCAGTTGTGGTGCTGGTGGAGGGTGCATTGGCAGCGTTGTCTCTTCCAGGGAAGCCAAGAGAAGATGAAGGAGCACGAAAAATCTGCAGTGGGGGCCCACATGCTGCTCCTGCTGCAGCACATGAGGCAGCTGCAGGGAACCTTGTGCTCTGCTGCCAGAGCTGCACAGAGCTTCACCCCACAGCCAGAGCTGAGCTTGAGGAGTGCAGCACAAAGCGTCTCAGAGCTGAAGATCCCAGCAGGGCTGGAATTCAGCAGGGATCCAGACGTGGACTCTCTGCCTGGATCTTCTGTTCCCGGAGAGGAGTCTGTCCTGCAGCAGCTGGTGAGGGAGAAGGTGATTTCTGAGCTGGAAAATAAGCTGCACGTGTTTGAGAACATCGTGGCAGTGCTCAACAAGGAGGTGGAGAGCTCGAATTTGGAAATCCTGGCCTTCAGGAGACAGAGTGAACTGGACCAGAACATAATACGGGGCCTTGAACTGAAGGTAAAAAATGACAGCAAGGATTGTGTGGGTGCTTGTTCTGGAGACAGCAAATACTGACACACACCAGGGCGAGCTGGGGTGGGATCCCAACAGGAGGTTGAGCTGTGAAGGGTTCAGTTCTGGACACATATTCAGGATCCTCTTGTTGTTTGATACATTTTCAGAGGTGTATCTCTAATATTTGTTCTCTAAACCCACATTTAGGCAGTGACATATTCCTGAGAGTTTTGAGTGTTTGAGTTTGCCATGATCAGACTGTGAACGAGCAGGGGAGCTCTTTAATTGCCTGATCCTCTCCCAGCAGCATTTTGCCTGGAGGCCCAAACAACACCTCCGTGCATGTTTTGACATCTTGCTGTCACTTAGAAAGGAACCAAAGCAGAACCTGCAGAACGTGAGGCCTCCAGGAGGATCCAGCCCCCCTGCAGCACGGCCTGCAGCAGGGGGGGACTGAGGACTGGTTTTTGCCCAGATTGCAGAGCTGCAGCGGTGCCTGACGCAGAAGGACGCGGGCCTGAGCAGCCTGCACAAGAGCCTGCTGTTCTCTGAGCAAGCCTCCTACGATGGCATCTTCCTCTGGAAAATCACAGAGGTTGGCAGGAAGCTCCAGGACTCTGTGACGGGCAGGACAGTCAGTTTGTACTCCCCAGGTAAAGCATGAGGTGGAGATGTGTGTTCACAAACCCCAGTCCTTCAGAATCCCCCCCCGTTTCTCCACAACTGCTGCTTTCTGCTCAGCAGGAGGATCTTTAAAACAGCTCCTTGAACCGAGATGCTGTTTATGCAGAGCTCTGTAATCCAGGGCACTGGGATGTGCTTTTCCAGAGGGCTGTGCTCCAGTTTGGGCTCTCATCCTGCACTTTGCTCTCCAGCACAGCTGCTTGCAGTGGGTCCAGCCCTCCCAGCCCTCAGCTCGGTGCCTGCTGGCACCACGAGGCTCGGCTGCAGCTCTTTGCAGTGTGGGAAGTAATTGCATTAGGTAAAATACACTTGTGTGGCTAATAACAGGTCATTTTCACCGAGGTTTGAGGCACTGAAAGGATTCCAACCTCTGGGTTTTCATTGCTGGTAGTCTCCAGGGGGTGCTGATTTGTCTGTTCTCCTTTCTGTGAGAGCAAACCACGCCACACGTTACCTTTTCCCACGTGCCAGAACACACATTAGGCCTTCCCCACCCCAAAAAAATGGCTTTCCTAATGAAGAGTTCTGATTTTCAGCTTTCTACACTGCGAAATATGGCTACAAGGTGTGTCTGAGGGTGTACCTGAACGGGGATGGGACAGGGAAGGGAACCCACCTGTCCCTGTTCTTCGTTGTCATGAAAGGAGACTACGACGCTTTGCTCCCGTGGCCTTTCAGGCACAAGGTAAGAAGGAAAACCTCTCCACATCTGATCCCAGCCACCAGCCAACACAAGGTGACTCCTTCTCTGGAGTTCTGTGGAAGCTGAGTGCTTTTCCACATCCCTTTCCAAAGGTGAGGAGCTGTCCTGCAGTCCTGGGTAATGATTTGTCTCCGACCCGAGTCCCTTGCAGGGAAAGCTGCTCCTGCTGATGTTCCAAACTTTGCCAGGCAGGATTTTCAGACACCAGAACGTGGTGTTTGGAATGTCCCAACCTGGGTCCACCTGGGCTAAAGCCAGAGACACATCTTCTCCTAACTCTTGCTGAACACAGATAATATCAATTCTATACTTAGGAGGGAATTATGGTTTGCTGCCTGAAGGCATCAGAAGGGTGAGGTGACAGTTCCACTCACAGAGGTGCCACAGATGTCTGATGTGATCCTGGTCTAATTTTTTCCCCCAGGGGTGATCTGATAATGGCAGCAATGGTTAAAAGCAGTGAAACCATGGCAGGGCCTGACCTCTGCTCTGGCACTTGTCTTTGTGGGGTAATAATTCCGTCAGCCTTTCCTATAAACAGTTTTACTGCCAGTTAGCAGCCAAAAATAATAGAAACCAAAGTTCTCAATTCTCACTGGATTAAAAGATTATTACAGGTATTTCATATTTCAGCTACAGAACTGTGAGGTAATAAAGGGGGTAGTGAGATGGGGAGATTCTATACTGATATTTATGTTGTGTCTTTTACATATTTGTGCACAGGCAACTGAGCTGTGTCTTCTGATTCCAGACCACAGTAACAGAACAAATGGAATGACTGTAACCAAACCCAGGGGCTGTTTAAGTTGTCAGGAGAGACAGAGAGGAAAAAAAGCCTTTGGGCTGTGCAGTTCTCTACCAAGGAATAATTCCTGACTTGATTTAATTTAATTTTGTTTTATGGGTAGCAAAGTTTTAAACACTTCATCTGGGAGTTCACACGAACTGACCTTGCAGGTTGGACACGTTTGTTACAGTTTGTATTTAATTATCAGTGGAGCATCCAGCTGCTTTTGCAGCACTGCTGTCCCTGCTGGGTTTGCTGTTCACTGCAGTAACTCCTCATTGCCACACTCTGTTTTTCAGGTGACATTTATGTTGCTTGACCAAAATAACAGGGAGCACGTAATCGATGCCTTTCGCCCAGACCTGACTTCAGCTTCGTTCCAGAGGCCAGTGAATGACATGAACGTGGCCAGTGGCTGCCCCATGTTCCTGCCCTTGTCCAAACTGCAGTCCCCCAAACACGCCTACGTCAAAGAGGACACGCTTTTCCTGAAATGCATCATAGAAACAAATTAGCCAACCCTGAAATGTGCCTGCCTGGGGAAGTCACCCTGAGTGTCCACAGATGATGAGGAAAATCCCCAGGCATTTGGACCTCGTGTTAGTTTGTGTGGACACAGAATCCCCAGAGCCTGAGCACCCCCTGGACGTGCTGCCATCCCCTGGAGGTGCCCCAGCTGCTGCAAGGGGAATGTTTCACCAAACCAGTTCTCGTGGTTGAGGTCCAGTTCACTGTCACCCCTGGCCCACACTGGTGCAGAGGGGGCTGTTCCTCCCCAGCTGGCCTGGCTGTGGCTGTGGCCGTGCTAGGCAGGACTGGGCTGGCTTCCCCTGCCAGGTGTGTGGGTGCCCCATCCTCGGTGCCCAGCGGGGGCAG
Organism: Nicator chloris; assembly: GCA_013400495.1. Taxonomy (NCBI): domain Eukaryota; kingdom Metazoa; phylum Chordata; class Aves; order Passeriformes; family Pycnonotidae; genus Nicator; species Nicator chloris. The sequence goes on from WAAE01003309.1 coordinate 402,007, forward strand.
CTCCTTCCCCGGGCTCTGCCCTGAGCTCCGGGGACACTGCACGGGCTGGCAGCCCCAGGGGCAGGATTTGGGCTGCTCCCAGCAGCAGCCAGGGCAGATTCCTTCCCCCGAGGCCGGGTCAGGTGTCTCTGTGCTTCCCCGTGACCTTGGAAGCCCAGAGCTGCAGTCCCGTACCCCGGGGGATTTATTTCTTGCTATTTATTCCAGACCTCTGTTTATGTGCTCTGTAAGGAGATGCTGTGTTGCATCAGCAGACAGGGACCAGGTTACACTGTGCCTTGGGGGAATTGCCTCTAGGATTTCCAAAGGAGCCCTTGGGCTTTCCCGTTGTGGTTACAGAGCTCTGGGAAGGCCAGAGCTCTGCTCCAGGCCCCCTCAGTGCTCTGGTTTAGTGCCCAGTCACTTTCTGGACCTTCAAGGCAGGTGACTTATTAGAAATTATTGATTTTTTTATTTTTTTGCTTCATGTGCTCTGATGTTTAAGGGTTTTTGCACGCTAAAATACAAGTAACTGCTAGAAGTTATTTTATTCTTTTTGGGTTTTCTAACAGAGGGAAGGAATGAATAATTTTTTTTTACAAGCCAGACAAGCTTGGGACTGTCTGGATGTGTGTAAAATCTCTCACTTCTGTCTTGGCAACAGCCTTTAAAATAATTGGTTGTGATAAAGCATCAAATTTCAAAAACACCCACCCCATAAACAAATATTTATCAAAGCTTGTTTGGGAAGGAACTGGATATTCTGTGTGTCTTTTCCTCTATTCCATCTATCAAATGTTCTTTCAGGGACACAAAGTGATTTTTCCAGCAATGTGCCAGCCCCTGTCACCACACTGGACTAACTTACCTAAATTAATTTTGCTTTTCCTGTCTGAATCACTTTGACAGGCTGTATTTATTACAACCATTCACATTTTCTTATGATTTTATTTATTTCCTAAACAAAGCTCACTAACTTCAGACAGGCTTGGTGTTATTTTCACTGTCAGATGGGGGATGGAGTGGCTTGGAGCTGTGATGATGGGGGTTTGTTATGGAAACAGCTGAGCTGTGCTGCACTTCCCTTCCTTGCTTTTTCCTTTCCTTCTTTCTGGGGAAAGGAAGTCCTTTTGGAGCCGTGCTCAGGAGCTGCAGAGATGCCCAGAACATCATTTCCAAGAAACCTGCCTGGCGCTGTTGGACACGAAAAGACCGAGACAAACTCCAAGACGTAGAAGGCTGAATAATAATTTATTAAAACAAATGAAGGCTTTTATAGAGTGACAGGATAGAGCTGGACCTAATTGGTCCTTGATTAACACGCTATCACTATGACTGGCTAATCAAAATCAACTCTTCTCTACATGTAAACAAGATAACAAACGCCAGCTGTGCAGATTTGCTTAAATTCTTTCTTCAGGTTGTTTTGAGAAAAATTATCACTTGGACATTACTGCAGCTGAGAAAATCAGCCACAGCCTCTAGGGAAAACCAAACTGAGACCCACACCTGCCTAGCTGGGAGAGCACTCACAGGCTCTTCAGCAGAGCCCACGGAGAGAGCTCGGTTAAAAAAAGAGACAGACATGGATCAAATCCGTGATATTTGATACGGAACAAACAAACAGACACGAAACCCAATGCCCAGTGCTCGTCCTTTCAGTGACACAGCGGGCAGGAAGCAGCCAAATCTCAGCCTGATCTGCTCTGATGGTGATTGCAGCCACCCCTCGGAGCCAAGGCTCTCTCCCGAGGGCATTTCCATCCTTGGGAAGGGCTCCAGGAGCTCAGGCTGCCCCTGCCAGGCTCTCCCAGCCCAGCTCTCCCCGGAATGGGCTCCTGATTTTCATCTCCCACACCTGCAGCTGCAAAAGCATCTCGATAAGGAAGTGGCTGACATTTAAAGGAGCTGGAATCGGACAGATATCAAGAACTCTGATTCAGCAAATCATTTCTGTATGGGGGGTTTTTCTGGTGTTTTTTTTTTTTTGTCTGGATCAAATCAAAGGATGCAGAAAAATCACAGAGAATTTTAGGGAGTTAAATCAGCAGCACTTGCTCTGTGTTTAACAGCCAGGTTGGCAAAGAGACAAAATACTCCTGCAGCTACGATGGTCTGAAGTAATCAAGGACAAGGTTTGGAGGGAAAAATCTTTTTTTTTTTTTTTTTAATGGACTAATAAAACTGAAAAAAGCCAGGCAGATTTTTGGCTTCCCTTGTTCAGGTCAGGGAACCAACCCAAACCTTGCACACGGTGGCTTGAACTGGTTGTGTTGGTCAGTCAGGTGACTTCAGTGAAGAGGTGCTCGGGTCGAGACCCCTGGAGCAGAGGGAACAGAGGGGGAATGAGCGACTTGTGGGAGCCACTTCCCTTGTCAGGGATGTGTCCGACTGAACCGCCTGCTCCTGCAGCTGGAAGTGGCCCCTGGGAGCCGCGCTGGGTCGCCCAGCCGGGAGAGGCTCCGGGGCCGGCCAGAGCCGTTCCCGCAGATCCGATCTCCAGGCCTGGAGCTCCCAGGCAGCCCCGTGTTTGGGTTTCCATTCAATATTCCTCGGCTTCCGTCTCCAAGGCTACACGCCAACATCCAACCCCTCCTCCCACTCCTGTTTTCAAAGAAAGAAAAACACTGTGAAAAGAGGCTGCAACGATTTCTGGGCAGTTTTCAAAGCAGAGAGGCAGCGCTGGAGCTGCTGTCCCTGCACGGTCCGCAGGCTCTGATCCAGCCTGGGCCGGCATTCCCGGGAGCTCCATCCCAGTGCAAGCAGGAAAGCACCTCCCCGCCCGGCAAGTGCGGGGTGTGGGGGAGCAATTCAAAGTTTGAAAGGGAGAAATGGGAGTTTGGAGTAGTTAACTACACGGGCCTTCCATACAAATCCTTCTGCAAAAGCTGGTTTTGTTCGGGAATTCCATAGCGGGGAAGGAGCCGGGAGCCCTTCCCTGGAGCCTGTGCTGGCCCCACTCCCTGAGCAGGGTGTGGGCTTGCTGCCCTCAGCTTTGCACCGCTTTTGGGGCTCTCCTTCATTTCTCTTTGCTTGCTTACGGAATAATCTGCCTTTCACGCCGGATCCCCCTGCCCTGTTCCAGCACAGGGCGCAGGGCAGCCTTGGACGGAGAAGCAGTGTCCAGCTGCTCCAGGTGCTGCCACAGCCCCGCTCCAGCACCTGCCAGGGGCACTGTGCCTGAGAAATGGGATATCCAGGGGTGTGCGGAGGAGGAAGAGGAGGATGAAGAGAAGGAAAAAGAGAAGGAGAAAGGAAGATGAGGAGGAAGAGGAGGAGAAGGACAGCACCCAGTAGCTCACTGCAGTGCGATCTGCCGCCAGGCTTGCTGGACGCTGTGACAGAAGCACCTGCAAAGAAACCAGAGTTAAATCTGGTTTATGTTGCTGTAATTATATTGCTTCATTCTGGTTAGAAAATATAGGATACATCTCAAATTCTGGGGGTTTGTTTGTTTGTTTGTTTTTATTTTTGTTAGAGACTTCCGTCCCAGTGCAATGTTCCCGTGCTGTCTCTCCGTGTGGAAGGGTTTCAGCCAGGTTCTCCCTGCGTACACCCCCGGTGAACTCGATCCAGCGTTTGATTTCCGTGTCACACCATCCGCATTCCTGCGGCGAGCATCCAACACGCTGCAAACATCAGCCCCGGGGGCCGGGAGGAGGGTGGTGCTCCCTCGGTCCCCTCGGGGACAGGCTGGGGCAGGAACGCTGTCCCGGGACCGCAGCAATCCCTGGCGTTTCGGGCAGACGCAGCAGCCCGAGGCACGGAGCGAGGAGCGCGGTTTCCCCGAGGGTTGTGGGCCGGGGTTATTTTAGTCCTGAGGTGACTCACACTTATCCCGGTGTGACTCACGGGGAGCTGGGGCCCGGGGCTGCTTAGGGATGTGGCACGGCATGGCACACACGGCACACATGGCTTTCCTCACGCAGCCCTGCACCGGGAGCAGCAGAGCGGCCGTGCCGGACCCACGGCTCAGGGAATCGCCTTTCCCGTCCCCTCCGCAGGTGCAGCATCACAAGGAGCGCTCTGACACCAACGTTTTATGGGGAAGTTTGATTAAATAAATGATTCCCAAGTGTCGGGTGTTGAAAGGCAGGCTCAGCCCGTGCCGTGGCGCTCACTCTTGGCGCCCGGGAGCTGCTCACTTGCAGCTCAAGTTTGTTGCACATATGCTCTGAGCTCCAGCTTCTGCTGCTGCAGGAGCTCATCCACCACGGGCAGGAGAAGCTGTGCGGACTCTGCTCGCGCTTGGCCCAGACCCGGCACTGGGAATCAGCTCTCCTATGGCCCGAGCAGCCTGGAAAACATTGCTTTTTCAGGATCGCTTTCCAACAAACAGCAAATCCTACAGATTTCTTCTTGGCACCGGCCGAAGCATTTTTACAGCGGTTGGTTTTCTCTGTGAGATTCAGAGAAAGGCTGAAAGGCTGCTCCCGCTTCCAGGAATCCCGGCGAGCACAGGTCGTTCCCTCTCGGGACAATGCTGCGCAGGCACTGCCCGCATCCCACCCCCTGCCCGCCCCCCACCCCGGGGCACCGGGGGAAGACCTTTCCTGGCTGCAGCCACGGAGGGGGACAGGCGGGGAGGTCCCGCGTGTGGCACTGGGTGACGGTGCCTCTCCACGGGCGGTGGGTGCGTGGCCGACCCTGGGTGCCCCGTCCTGGCCCCGGGGATGCCGCCTGCGCTCTCCGGATCACCGGGCAGGGCCGAGCCGGGATGTGCCGAGCCGGGATGCCCCCTGCCGGTCCGGTCGGTTCCTATGGATGCCAGTCCATGCCGATCGGTCGCTGCCGGCGGGTCGGTGCCAGTCCGGTCGTTGCCGATCCGTGTCACGCCAGCGGTCCGGTTCGGTCCGTGCCGTGCCGTGGCGGTCCGGCCCGTGCGGTGCCGGTGGGTGCCGCGGGGATGCGCTGCGCTGCGCTGCGGTGGGACCGGACCCGTGGGAGGCGGCGGGGGCGGCCCCGCTAATTGCATAACCGGGACGTCAATGCCGGCGGGAGCGCGGGGGAAGCGCGGGAAGATGGCGCCCCGCGCCCGGCCCCCGCCGCGCCCCGCAGCCCCCCGGGCCCGAGCCCCGAGCGCCCGCTGAGCGCCCCGGGGGCNCGGTCCCGCTGCCCGGCACGGGAGCGGCGCGGGAGCTCCCACACGTGTCCGCGGGGCCGGCGGGAGGAGCGGCGGGAGCCCCGGGGCGCGGAGCTGCGGGAGCCCCCGGGAAGGGAGCGGCGGGGGCCCCGCGGGGAGCGGAGGGAAGCGCGGGGGTCCGCGGGAGCCCCGGGGGCGCGGAGCGGAGCTGCCGGAGCTCGGACGCGCTCCCACGCGGGGACCCGGCGAGTGCCGCTGCCGGGACGTGTCGCGGTTCGTGAGCGCCGGGCTTTGCCGTGAGTGGGGTCGCTCTGCCCATCCCGGGGCTCTCGGGGAGCGGGAGAGTCCTCATGGATGGCAGGGGCCGGGCAGGGGGGGGCTCTTGTCGCGATCCGCGGCGCCAGGACACGCGTGGTGCCATGAGGCCACGTGTGTGGCCGTGAAGGGAGCGCCAAGAGGAGAAAAGTCCCTTTCAAGTCGTTTCCGTGGTGTCCTTTGGGATCGCAGCTCTGCTGTGGGTGATTTCTTTGCCTCCTGCACCCCAAACCTCGTGGCGGTGACATTTGGCCGCCGGGGTTCGCTCGCTGTGGGTGGTGCTGGCACATCCCTACGCCAGCAGTAGTGCCGGTGGTTTGGGAGCCCACAAAACTGCGAGGAAATCGTGATTTTAAAATCACACTAAATTTAAAGCTTTTATTCCTTATGTGCCCCTTCCCAAAACTGAACCTTGCGGACCTGTGGCGTGTCCCAGTGCTGTGGGAGCCTGCCGGGGGTTAATTCCCTCGTGTTCACCAGTAGCAAAGATTTTGGCTGCTCCCTGGATTTCGTGGGAAGGAACCGTCTCATCGGCTCTGCTTTGCAGTGTCCTGAGCCCCTGCTGGTGGGGCTGAACCACCTCCAGCCTCGGTCCTCCCAGGCAAAACGCTCAGGGATGCTGTGCCCGGCTGATGTTGTGCCGCGCCGAGAGGGCAGGTGACAGCGCGTGTGTCCCCTGCAGGCTCTGCTGATGGAGACCACGGAGCTGAACCCCCTGATCCGGGATGTGTACGCGGCCGCCGGCCGTGTCCAGCAGGCAGCGGGGTCGGCCCGGAGGGGCAGCGGCTGCCGGGAGCTGATGGTCAGGCTGAGCGAGGGGCAGTACGTGCTGTGCCGCTGGACTGACGGGCTCTACTACCTCGGCAAGATCAAGAGGGTAACGTGGGCACGCCCAGGGGAACGGGAGAACCCGAAGCGGTGCCGGTGCCAGCGGAGCCGGTGCCGTTCCCTGGCTCAGTTCGTGGCTCAGGGGGTGCTGGCCTGGGCTGCAAAGTGTTTTTGGTCAGCAGGACGTTCTGGGCTGACATCCTGCCCCGGGGTGTCACGCCCCAAACCTGACTGCCCGCAGCCCCGAGAGACAGGAGCAGGGACCAAGGAAAACAGGGAATGAGAATGGGAGCTGACCCACAACCGTTCTTCCTGCTCTCTTCTGGCAGGTGAGCGGCTCCAAGCAGAGCTGCCTCGTCACGTTCGAGGATAACTCCAAGTACTGGGTCCTCTGGAAGGACATCCAGCATGGTGAGTGTTGGTTCACCCTCCCTTTCCCGCTGCCACGCTGTGGGACCTTCCCAGCAGCACGGGGACGTGGCTGTGCCACCTCTGTCACCCTCGTCCCACAGCCGGTGTCCCGGGGGAGGAGCCCAAGTGCAGCATCTGCCTGGGGAAGAAGTCGGGCCCCAGGAACGAAATCCTCATCTGCGGGAAGTGCGGGCTGGGTGAGTGTGGGTGTCCCACGCCGGGCGCTGCCGTGTCCACCCCAGGCGAGGCTGGGGCCGGCCCCGCGGCTCTGATGCCGAGCCCGCCCGCAGGTTATCACCAGCAGTGCCACATCCCGGTGGCGAGCGGCGGCGAGGGCCCGCTGGGGACGCCGTGGTTCTGCCGCCGCTGCATTTTTGCCCTGGCCGTGCGGGTGAGTGCGGCTGCCCCGTGTTCCCGGCTCCGTGTGCTGCCCGTGCCCGGCACAGCGGGGCAGGACGTGATCCCCGGGTGGCTGTGCTGACCCCGTCCCTGTCTCTCCCACAGAAAGGCGGTGCCCTGAAGAAAGGAGCCATCGCCAGGACGCTGCAAGCCGTGAAGATGGTGCTGTCCTACAACCCCGAGCTGCTGGAGTGGGACTCCCCACACCGCACCAACCAGCAGCAGTGCTACTGCTACTGCGGGGGCCCCGGAGAGTAAGGCCCTGCCTGTGTGGCACAATCGGTTTTGTGGGGAAAGGGAAGCTGGGATCAGGGTGGGGATGTTTGATCCCAGGCTTGCAGGGCACTGCCCTGGGGACAGCGGCTTTGCTCCCCACGCTGCATCTGCCATCTGGGTCTCGGCTTGCACCAGAAATACCAGTTAGGGACACACTTTCTGTCCCTGGCTGGGGGCTCCGTGTCTGGGAGGGGACTGGGGCAGTGGCTGCCACACGCTGCCCTCACGGTCACCGTCCTGCTGTCCCTGCCCAGGTGGTACCTGAAGATGCTGCAGTGCTACCGGTGCCGGCAGTGGTTCCACGAAGCCTGCACCCAGTGCCTCAGCGACCCCATGATGTTCGGAGACCGGTAGGAGCCCTCTGGGCTTTGCTGAGGTGGCTGCCCAGGGGGCACTCATGCACACAGCCCAGCTGTGTCTCCCTGATCCATCTGACACCGACATGGATCAGGCAGCCCTGTCCCACAGAGCCCCACTCCTCCTGGCCTTGCTGTCACCTTTGGCACTGTCCCACCTGGCCCATCCCTGGGCCCTGCATGGCTGTAGGATGATCCTCACTCCCAGCATTTTCCCGGATGTTTTCCAGGTTCTATGTGTTTTTCTGCTCTGTATGCAACCAGGGACCAGAATACATCAAGCGCCTGCCCTTGAGATGGTAAGAAAGGGGCTCTGCCTTCTTTGGAATGTGCCCAGGTGGCTCTGAGACACCGGGCTGGCTGATCCCTGGAAGTGTTCCAGGCCAGGCTGGACAGGGCTGGGAGCAACCTGGTCTAGTGGAAGGTGCCCCTGCCCATGGCAGGGGGCGGGACTGGATGATTTTTAAACCCCCTTCAAACACAAAGCATTCTAGGATTGTGTGTTTGGGTTTTTCCCCAGCTGCAGGCAGTGTCCCACCTCTTCCCAAAGCTCAAGGGATGCTCTCCTGGCTGTGGCATGCACTGGGATACACCTTTGGGCTGGGCTTCCCCTGTGAAGTGTGGCAAGGTTCCAGTGGTGGGTTTGGGAGGACCTGGGAGCTGTAGTGGCACTGGCAGAGCAGGGCATTGTGGTGGCACCATCCTGCCAGGGCTGCTGACCCTCTTTGCTGCAGGGTGGACATTGTCCATCTCGCCCTCTACAACCTGGGCGTGCAGAGCAAGAAGAAGTACTTTGACTTCGAGGAGATCTTGGCCTTTGTGAACCACCACTGGGACCCTCTGCAGCTCGGGAAGGTACAGACACACCCCGGGCTTGGAGAGCAGCCATGGGAGTCAGAAATGTAACCCCAGCTTGTGCAGCACTCAGCATGGCAGCTCCTGCTCCACAGGAGCTTAATCCCCTTCCTTTGCCCTGGGATTTCCTTGTTGGAGTGTCAGACCTGACACTTTTCCCAGTGGGGAGAAGCGCTCACACCAAGGCGTGTCAGAAAACTGTCCCTGGGCAGGACGGGGCAGCTCCCCGAGGGCGGCAGTGCCAGACCGGGGTGGCTCTGGCCAGGCCTCCCTGGCTCCCTCCCTCCCCGACCTTGGGCAGGAGCCGAAAGCCGGAGTTCGGGTTCCCCCGTCTGTTTGGATTTTGCATAACCACAGCGGGCACTGAGCCCTGCCTGCCCCCTGTCCCGCAGCTCACGGGCACCCCCATCTCAGAGCGCGGCCCCCACCTCCTCAACGCCCTCAACAGCTACAAGAGCAGGTGAGTCCGGGGCAAGGGATGGTGACTGGGTGGGACGCAGGATGCACCCACGCCGAGGACTCTTCCCTCCCCTCTGCCGCCCAGGTTTCTGTGTGGGAAGGAGATAAAAAAGAAGAAATGCATCTTCCGCCTGCGGATCCGCGTGCCCCCGAACCCCCCCAGCAAGGTGCTGCCGGAGAAAGCCCCCGGCGAGGGCGAGAGCAGCTCCTGTGAGCTGAAGAAGACGGGGAAAAGCAAATATGCCCATAAGGACAGGTGAGCGGCCCCGTTGCCCCGGACATTCCCGCAGCAGCAGCGCCCCTGCCCGCGCCCCCCTCACGCCCTGTTTGCAGCCTCCTGCCGCGGCAGCTCCAGCAGCAGAAGCGGCGAGCGCGGCGCAAGAGGGCCAGGTTCCTGCTAGAGGATGCCATTCCCAGCGTGAGTCCTTCGCCCCCTCCTCTCCGCAGCCAGCCTGCGATTTGGCAGCCGCGGGGGACTGCCCAGCCCTGGGGCTGCCCGCAAGTTCTCCGCACTCCTGCGGGCAGGGACAGCTCCTGTCCCCGGCTTTGGGGAGTGTCGCATGCCCAGCCCCCTTCGCAGGGCAGCGGGGCCGTGGGAAGGAGCACGGTGGCCCCGGGCACAGGGTGTCAGTGGTGGGGTGTGGGCAGCCCCTCTGTGCCAGGCAGTGAGGAGTGAGCTTGTTTTTGTGACAGAGTGACTTCACCTCGGCCTGGAGCACCAACCACCACCTGGCCAGCATCTTCGACTTCACGCTGGATGAGATCCAGAGCCTGAAGAGGTCGGTGCAGCCGGAGCAGGGTGTGGGGGGCCGGGGGTGCTGCTTGTGCCAGGCGGGGGGCGATGCTGCATCCCAGCCTGTCCCATCCCACCCTAACCCGTCCACAGTGCCAGCTCGGGACAGACTTTCCTGTCTGACGTGGACTCCACAGATGCCACCAGCACCTCAGGCTCGGCCACCACGAGCCTCTCCTACGAGTCCAGGTGAGGACTGTGCCCCTGGGCCCCTTCTGGAGGGGTCCTGGCGGCACGGCCAGGGGGGCGAGGGCCTGTGTCTCCCCTTTTCATGTCCCACCCCGGGGAGCTTTTCCTCCCTGTGTCCCAAAACGGGCTGGGGGTGCCAGAGCGGCACTTGCTGGGTGTGCGGGGTCGGAGCCGTCGGTCCTCGCTGGGCTCCCCCAAATTCCCGGTGCGCTCCCTCCGGAAGGCAGCACGGGGCGGGGGCACCTTTTGGGTGCTGCCCTCACTCCTGCCCTGTGCCCTCCCCGGCAGCCGCAGGACCGTGGGCAGCCGCAAGCGCAAACTGGCGGTGCCAGCCTACGCCTCGGGGCACAAGAGGAGAGGGGGCGAGCTGGGCGGGCGCCTGGCCACGGCCACCCCCGAGGGCAGCGAGGCAGCGGCCGGCCCCGACCGCCCCGACGACGGCATCGACAGCCACACCTTCGAGAGCATCAGCGAGGACGACTCCTCGCTGTCCCACCTCAAGTCCTCCATCAGCAGCTACTTCGGGGCCGCGGGCCGGCTGGTGTGCGGGGAGAAGTACCAGGTGCTGGCCCGGCGGGTGACGCTGGAGGGGAAGGTGCAGTACCTGGTGGAGTGGGAAGGCACGACCCCCTACTGAGGCCCGCCAGCCCCGAAACCTCTCCCGGAGCCAAAGCAGAGGAGATCGGGCTGCTGGGGAAGCCCGTGAGGCACAGGAGAGGTGCTGGTCCCTGCCCCCGGCAATCTCGGCGGGTGGAGGCAGCGCCCAGGCCGGCAGTGCTGCCCAGGAATGAAACCTGAAGCCCTGACATTCTGTTTTTTTAATGTTAACAATTTTTAGTTCCTTGGCTGTGCTTATGCAGAGCGTGGCCCAGCCGTGCCCTCCTGATGGAGCCCGGTGGTGGTGAGAGCAGTGGGGGGGTCGGCCCTTCCAGAAGGGTCCCCCTGGCACAGCTGCCTGGGGGGCACCCCACACCCTGCTCACACAGAGGGACCTCGGCCTGTGCCTGGCACAGCCTGGCTCATCCCAGCGTCCCACCCTGACTGAGCAGCCTCGAGGGGGTCCTGCTGCCAAAACACAAACCCCTCCTCATCCCTGGGCTCTCACAGCTGTCCCTGTGCCCATGGGAAACTCTCTTGGGGTTTTCCACCTCATCCTGAATCCATTCATTAACGGAATGTGGTTTGTTTTATATGAGAGGAAAATGTCCCCAAACCAGCCCACGTGTGGCTGTTGCAGCCATGGGGCAGATGTGCTCTCACCCCACAACCTGGACTGTGTGTGGTGCTGCACCAGCTTCATTTCCCTGTTCTGACAATCATGATCTTGGAAGAGATCATCCAAAAAATCCTCCTTTGCCTTAAAACCACCATGGGCACTTCACAGACTGGAGCCCAAGGCCTTTGTTTCTACAGCAATCTTCATCCCAAATGTGCCAAACCAGCAGACAAACCAAAAAAAAGGCTGAAGAGGGCAGCAGGGGGAAGGGGCTGTACTGGGGTCCCTGTGCCCGTCCCTGTGCCCAACCCTGTGACCTCCTGGCTGTGCCTCTCTCATAGTGGTGATGTTTGTGAGCACTGGGCTTGATTTGTCTGCAGGAGAGAAGGAGCAGCTCCCTCCTTTAACAAAGCAATACTGCCAGCTTGGGCAGGAGCAGAGCAGTTGGCTTTTTAAAAAAAGATTCCAGTATCAGATAGATGTGTTAGATAATTTTTTCCTTTAGAGAGAGAGAGATATTTTTAATGTCTTCCTCGTCTCTCCCCCATCCCACCACGGCTGTCCCATGGCATGGAGGGTGGGCCATGTGGGCTGTGGGGTCCTGTCCATCAGCAGACCCTGTCCTGTCCTACCTGTGCCTGTGGGACCTCGGCTCATTCCGAGCAGAGTGTCCCTGTCCTTTTGGGAGAGGTGCTGCCAGGTCCCCCAGCCCTGGCAGGGAGCCAGGGGGGCATCCAGCAGCTGGAGAGCTCCCTGTCCTGCCTTAGCTTTGTCCTTGAAGGATCACTTCAAGTAGTTCCCTTTCTTAGTGCCTGTGGAGCCCTTCCGAAGGGCTGCCAAGAGCTGTGCCAGGGCTGAGCAGGGTTATGCCTGTGGGATGTGCCAATGGACATCACACTCGTGGGAGCACCCACAGGATGTGACCCTGGCTCCTCTCTGCTCCCCCTCTGTTCCCTCTCCTCCTCTCCTGGCTTCTTGCAGAGAACTGAATGTGGAGCCTTTAAAAGTATTTTTGTTGCAGAGTATATTTTGCATTCGCTGTAATAGAGATTATAACAACTCTGTGCACCTTCTGATTTCTGAGTTCAGGTTGCTGCTTGTAAGCAACTCTCATTATACCCAAGTTGTAATTAATATGTCTGATGTACAATTAAAAAGTGGGGTTTTTTTCAACGTCACTGTTTTTCTGTAGCGTGAGGATTATTGAGCTGGGATGCCCAGTGCCCACCACGGGGCAGCTGGTGCTGCTGGGTTGTGTTCTGTGCCAGGTGAGGTGTGCAAGGCCAGGCCAGGCCTTTCCTGCTGCCCAGCTGTCACCACGAGAGCCTGCCCAGGTAAGAAACGCTCCTGTTTATTCCCCTCCCTGCTCACATAAATAACTCCAACACGTTCTGTAAGTTCTGTCCCATCAACCATTAACATAAGGATCCTTTTGCAAAGTTCCACTCGGCCCCTGCTCAGGTGGGGGTCGGGTGGCAGGGCCGGGCAGTGTCGTGGTCCTGCTGGCACTTGTGTTCCCTGAACTGGCCGTGGGTGCCGCCCAGCTGATCCCAGCTCTCCGTGACTGTCTGTGCGTGCTGCTCGCGGCTCCTGCTGAATCCTGGCGGCCTTTGCTGGGGTTTGCTGCCTCCTTGGGTCCCGTCAGGCTCCAGCAGCAGGCGGGGCAGGCGGGAGCCGGCAGGGCGCGGGGTGCCCGGCCACATCCTGCAGCCTCCGCGCCGGGGAAGCACGGGCAGAGCGGGGCAGGATGCTGCGAGCGGGGGGCCAGGCAGGCTGCAGGGCTGGCTCTGGGGACACGTGGCACTGCAGGGGCTGCCAGGCCACGGCTCCCAGCTGGAATTCGCTGCTGAGGCAGCCCCGAGCGTCCTGAGAGGAACATCTCCGCCTATCCTCATCCATCGATTGTGGTGCAGGCGGCCCTTGCCCAGCTCAGCCTGCAGCGGCTCCGGGCTGCTCAGCGCTCCCCTGGCGGGCCGAGGAGGGGAGGTTTCCCAATCCCAAGCTCCTGTGCCACACCAAACCCCAGAAGATAAAAGCTGCCTCCCCGCACGGCTCAGCAGGGTCCCCAAAAACGAGGTGCACTTGGCGCTTCTCAGTCCCGTGGGACGTTCTCCTCTATCCATTTGAGGTACAGAGGGTTTCCTTGGTCGATAGGCAGGCTGATGATTTCGGGGATTTCAAAGGGATGGATGGATCTAAAGTGGAAACAGGCGCGGAGGAGCAGAGTCAGCGCCAGCCCCGCAGGAAGCTCCGCGCTCCCAGCCCTGCCCCGCGCCCTCCCGCACTTCAAAGCACCCGCAGCTTCTTTCTGCCACGTGGGAATTTTGCTTTGAGCTTGGGGTTTACCACAGACTGCCGGGGGCCTGGCCCAAAGCCGAGTGTGCTCCCCCCTCGGGAGATGCAGGAAATCCTGTCAGGAGGCTGTCAGGGAATGACCTGTGTGAGGAGGAGAATCCCTCCTCGAATCCAGTACGCAGGGCTGGGTGAAGCCCAGCAGTTGAGGTTTCTGCCACCTTTTCCTTTTTGCTGATGCCATCTCTGGGTTTTTTCTGGCTTGTAAGATACAGCAGGAGCACTTAACCCACCCCTGGGTGGCAAGTAGCTCAAGGAACTCCCAAAGCTGGAGCAGGAGGTGACAGCCTACCTTGGATGGGACACCCAGTGCTCCAGTGGAGCCAGAGCCTCACCTGACGTAGTTGGACAATTCCCCTATTTTGGACGTCCTCGTTTTCACCAGCTGTGGAGAGTAACAACCAAAACAAACCCCAGGGGAGATGTGAAGGGATGGAGGGATCCTGATGTGCAGTTCCACTGCCCCCACCCAGTATGGCCAGGGGTGTGACAGGAGCTTTTCCAGGCCTCTTCCCTGCGGGATGTTCCCAAGCCCAGCAGGTTGGTGCCACCCTCCCCAAACCTCCCTGCAGCCCCTTTCAGCTGGGGCCATTTCCAACAGGGATTTTTGTGATGTGGGAAATGATCACTTACCAGCAGTATTTCAGTGGATTCTTCCAGTTCCCCTTTCCAGAAATACCTGGATTTAAAAGAAATGCAGCATCAGCAAATCCAGCTCTGGCTGCAGCCATGCCAACCCTCGGGTTACTTTCCTTGCTTGGTGCTTTTTGCACGTGGCCATTTCTTTACAAAGTGCCTCAAGAAGCGTTGCTGGCCCCAAAACTGCTGAGCACATGAGTGGGCACCCCAGATTTATGGATCAGGGAATTTGCCCAGGGGGACTGGCAGGGCAAATTTGCTGGGGCTGGGGTGTCCTGTGGTGGTGGCCCTGCTCTGAGCAGTGGCCAGGGGACAGTGCCTGCAGGGATTGTGGCTGGGAGGCTGAGCTTGCTTCCTCTTTCCCTGCAGGAGAGGAGCTGCACTTCTCATGAGTCAGACATGACCTTTCAAAACATTTCTGCTGCCAGGAGCCCATCCTGATCTCATCTGCCTGCAGGGCTCCTGCTCGAGGAGGGCTCGGAGGCGTCGCGGTGTCTCCTGAGCAGGGCACGGGGCAGAATCCAGCTGGAGCTGCCAGGGCTGTGCAGCAGCAGCTCTGATGCGGCTGTTTGGGCTTGCAGGAAATGATGGATAAGGGGAACAGGGGCAGTACTGGGTTTGCCCTCAGCTGGCATATGGGGGTGCGCTGTGGGGATCCCCTCCTGAGGGAAGCTGTGATGGGATCTGCTCCTCATTTCTGCCAGGGTGTTTCTGTGAGGAAAAGCTGTTTCGGGGCTTTGCTCTTGAACCCCTCTAACAAGTGCAGTCCCTTTGCATGCACAGCTGAGGACACCTGCAGAGCAGGGCTGGGCCTGTTCCAAGGTCAAACCTGCTGTTCTTCCTGCCTGAAAAAGCTGCTTAATTTTGTAAATTTTTTTTTAATCAATTTTTTTTAATTAATTTTTTTTCTGGTCCCTACCTTGGCTGCTTTTTAGAGCCTCTAATAACAGGCACCATGTCCTCAGGACCATAAACCCTAAATTGCTGGATGTCTGTGTAGCCAAGTGACCAACAACTGAATGATCCCCACGGGCAGTCGGAGCATCTCTGCTCCTCGACAAGCTCCGAGCAGGGTGAGACTCGTCCCCACCACCTGCAACAACAAACAGAGCCAGCAGCCTCCTGGAGACCGAGGCCTGTGTCCATCCCCTCCTTCCCTCCCCAGGTTTGCCTCCTCTGTTGGGGAATATCCAGCCCAACTTACAAGGCCGAGCTCTTGGGCAGGATGTTCACGTAGGCAGCCAGTTTCTTATCCATGATGGCCCTGGGGGAGACAGGAGGGGAGTCAGTGCCAGCCCAGCTCCGTGCTCACCCCCAGCCATGGGGACATTCCTTCGTGCTGCCCAGGACTGGCAGCAGCAGCTTTGACATTGGATACAAGGAGTTCTGAGTTACTTATTACCCTGAGAAAACAGGCAAAGGTGAACTTTGGCTGGTGATACTTCAGATCAGGCCCTCCTGGCAGGGCTCTGGGACCCTCCCTGTGCTGAGGGGGGAGTTTGGGTGTTTCTCCTGGCCTGGAGGACCCTGCCCTGTGCCCCTCTGGCTGTGGGGTCACCAGGGCAGGGACTGAACCTTGGGACCGCAAGGACCTGGCCTGGGATGGACAGGAAAGGGTTTGTCTGCCACTGTCCAACTGTGTCCCTTCCTGCCAGAGCAGCCTAAATGTGCATCTTGTTAAATTAACAGCATCAAGGTTTTTTCAACCCAAAATGTCCTAGAAATCTGAAGCCCAAATAAATTCCTGCCCTCCGGCTGCCTCGGTTAGTTGTGGGCTGGTTTGTTATTGCAGAGCTGCTCAGGGCTGCCAGATACTTCAGAGATTACACAGCACTGAAGCCATCTCAGGGAGGATTTTTAGAAGAAAGGGGGAAAATGTTGTCTTTTGTGACCAGAGCAGTGTCTGGCCCCTGTCACAGAGGTGGCAGCCGTCCCTTCAGGCAGGGCACCAGTGACTCCACCTTTGGTTTTCTTTAACACTGCTGTGGGGGGACCATGGCTGGAGAGGAAAAGCACCCCAGGAGGCTCAGAGTTGTTTGCTCTCACCATGTGTAGGCAGTTCCAGGCATTTAGTGCTCATGGAGCATCTTGAGTTAATCTTTAGACCAACAAAGTGCAGCAGCACGAGCAGAGCCACCCCTGCTGTGCCTGTCATGTCACACATGGCACAAATCAGTTTGGATTTGCTGCCTGCAACTTCCAAGCCCCTTTAGCACAGGAACCTTTTGGTTTCAGTGCTCTTCCCCAGTAAATTGAGATCCTGAGATCCTGAACTCTGTCCCAGCAAGCTGAGCAGCAACAAGAGGCCACCAGGGGAACAGAGAACGTTGTAAGAAGCTGAATGTGATCTGTGGAAAATGTCTACATAATACATGATAGCATTGGGTTGGGCACTTATAATTGCATGTTTCTTTGTCTGTGCCTCACAATAGGCCCTGAAGTGAGACAGATTAAATATTAATCAGCAGAAGAGCAAAGAAAATGATAAGCACAAATCTAAGGCAGCAGTGGGGGCTGGCGGGTGCTGGGCAAGTTGGGTGACAGCACCCAGCCAAGGTGGTCAGCTCCTCCTAGGACAGGCAAGAAGGTCTTGAGATGCTGAATTCTACCTGCAGCTCTTCTGCTTCCCCAAAGCTTGAACCCCTTCTCCTTAAACCAGTGGAAAATTTCCTTGCAGGCTGATCCATCTGAGCGAGTGCTGTGCTGAGCAGCCCAAAGGAAGAATAAACACGACAGCACAGGGAAAAGGAGTGGGGGAAAATGAGTGTAGAAGCCCTGTGTCATCCCCTGCAACCAGGACTCACTGCTCCCAGTTCCAGGAAAAAGGAATAATTACTCCACCAGTAAAACCACAACCAAAGTACACACATCCCAGCGAGGGGGAGTGATTTATCTCCTCTCCCTTGCCTGCAAGATGAGGAACAAAGTTGGAAAGCATTTGCAAAGCTGTTAAGATGAGGCATTTTCAGGAACTGAGGCTCTTTTCACCAGGTACAGTTGCTCCTTTTTTTTTTTCTTTTTTTAGGAGACATCGAGCAGTGCAGACATAATTCTATTTGAATTTTTTAATACAGTTGCAGTATTTAAGGTGACACAAACTCTCTTTCAGTAGCCTGTCAGTTCCTGAACATGTTTGGGAGCACTTTGGAGCTGGAGATGGAGGGGTTTTGGGAGCAGCAGGGCAGCAGGAAAACAGCGCAGGAGGTGTTGCAGGAAGCTTCATGGTCCATCATAAACATTTCCCCAGTCAACACGGGTTCAGTTCTTTGAACAGACCATCCATTGAGTCAGGGACTGACAGATGTGTAAAAAAAAACTCTGCATGCAAAATATCACGCAAAGCATCTCATATATTAAAATAGAAGAAGGAAAAAATCGAGGAAAAACCCTTATTCCCTGAAGTTTGCCTGGTGAGCAGAGTGGTGCCTCACAAGTATTTGTTGTGGACCCCTTTCATATTTCCCTTATTTTCATGTCAGAGCACCGTGCTGTGTCCCTCTCTATAAATACCCCTCCTGGCATTTTGTTGCTGTGTTGTTCTAGAGAGGAATAAAGACTGGCAGATCAGAGAGCATCAGGTTGGAGCTTAATCCATCTGAGAACCCAGAAATTCAGGGTCATGAAAATGGGTCTTGAAAATGCAAGGCAGTGAAATAAACTGAGAATTGCTCGCTGGTACCATGGCATTGGCTTCAGAGGCAAATGTCAGCTTTCCTTGGGACAGAGCATTCCCAGGGGGGTGAGGCCCTGGCACAGGGTGCCCAGGGAAGCTGTGGCTGCCCCATCCCTGGAAGCTCTTGGCTACGGGGTTGTGATACAGAGTCAGTGGAAAGGAGCATTGCTTGGGTATCACAGAATCCCAGAACGGCTTGGACGGGGAGGGATCTTAAATCTTATGTCACTCCACCCCCTGCCACGGGCAGGGACACCTTCTGCCATCCCAGGGTGCTCCAAGCCCCGTCCAACCTGGCCTCAGACACTGCCAGGGATGGAGCAGCCACAGCTTCTCTGGGCACCCTGTGCCAGGGCCTCAGCACGCTAGAAATGCAAAGTACAGAGGGACGAGGGAATATTCAGCTGTATTCCAGCTTTGGAAGCACTCAGGCAGACAAGGAGGGGAAGAGTGCCCGTACCTGGCGATGTCCCTGGCGATCTGCTCGTTGAGGCAGTTGACGAAGGCGATGGAATGTGTCCCTGGGATGTAGCTGCCGGTGAGAGCGGAGTGCAGGTGCAGAGCCAGCCCCTGGAGCAGGGGGTACATGAGCACCAGCAGCGTCAGCACCTCGGAGAGAACACCAGGGGTGATGGGAGGTGAAACACTGCGCTTTGGAAAACAGCATTTACATTGTCCGCGCCTCGAGGGGCATTGCCAGGCTTCTCTCAACACTGCAGGAACCAGTTAAATGAAATTAAGGTGAGAACCTAACTGCTCCTAGGGGGATTCATCCCCCTCCAAGAGGGCCAATCTTGTGCTCAGGGCAGGAGAGGGGCAGTTTTGAGGGGGTATCAGCTCAGAGGGGCCCAGGCCTCGATTGTGGGAGGTGTCCCCCAGACTAACGGGGGTTACAGACCCCACCACCCAACCACAGCAGCCAGGACTGCCTTTCTGAAGAAGAATAAGGAAGTAAGACACGGAATGTCTTGGTTTCCAGAGCAAAAAAGAGCAAGAAGGGAATGGCTCCCACACCCAGCACAGCTGTCCTGCTCAGGACATCTCTGCAGCCATCCTTTGGCTGTGTGTCCATCCCTCTGGGGAATGGGGGGGACAGACCCCCTGCCTCCCTGGGGATGTGGGCAGGGGAGGAGGATGTCAGTGATTTGAACATGGGAAACAGATTTGGTGCCAGGACCTGGGGAATTTCCATCCTGCCCTGTCAGGTTATTCTCCTCTGCCACAGCTCTGTGCAGCCCACCCAGACCACGCTCCAGCCCCACAGCCCGACTCCAAGGCAGGTTTTAAATTCATCTCATCTTAATTATCTGCTAGCAAAAGCACAGTGAATCTGAATCCTGTGGGGCACAGAAACCTCAGTGTACATAGCCCAGGTCTGCAGGGCTGCACAAACACCAAGGCTCTGCCTGTGGCCCAGCAGAGCAGCAGCAACAAGTGGGGTTTGCTGTGCAGGAGCTGCTGTTCCTGGCAAGCCCCTTCACTGCTGTTTGTGCTCACATGCCACCAACAGCCTCCCAAAAATATATCATTATCCCAGCAGGGATGCTGGGGGAATGGTGAGGTTAATTTGGAGTGCTGAGGAGCAGCTGAAGGACCGTGCCATTCTGGGCTGCAGCGCCTTCCCTTTGTCTTTTGTCTTGTTTTTGACATAAACAGCATCTGGCCGTGATTCAGCTGCAGTGATTAAAAAAATGCTTAGAAGACTACGAATATATTCCTTTTCTCCCCTTATTTCCACCTCCTTTGTCCTCTGAAAAACCTGCCATTACAGCACTAATGTAGAAATCTTTTTTTTTTTTTTTAATTGAATTAAAAATCTCTCTTGTCACCACAAAACCAGGAGCTCCTTCCATTTGGAGAATGACTGATGTGCTGTATTGCTTGTCTCCTCTTTCCCAATCCATTTGAGGCAATAGTCTTTGTTACCACAAGACATCATAATTTTTAGAGCTCCTTCTGTGCTCTCTTTTTCCCCACTAAGCCATTTAACCAATATTATACAACAAATCCCAGAAGCTACTTAGTGAGTTACAAGCCAAGCAGAGATGTGCTGGTGTACCTTTTTCCAGATTAAAATGTAATCATGCTCCTTGCTCAGGAAAAAAACCAAACATCCAGCCTGTTCAGCCTTCTGATCATTAATATTCTTCTAAGATGTATGTGCATGTGATGAGGAAATCCCCAGGATCACTTCTGGTTGAATATTAGTACAAACATTAACACTATACTGTTGTTGGTTTTTTTTCGGTTTCCCCCCTTTTTTATGAAAAGGAAGATTTCCCCTCCTTTTTTTTTTTCCAGAATAACTGTATTTCCCAAGGGATGGTGCAAAAGAGGAGTGAAACATCAGGATTCCTGCCTGAAAAACCAATTAAACTCATGATTGCCAAAATACTGAAGTGAACCAAACTGAAAACACCCCTGTGAGGACTTAAGAACTTCACTGAAAAGCAGCAAGCAGCAAAAGGCCAGTTTAGTGCAGAGATGCAGATTTCTGCAACACCTCTTTTGGCTTTGGTGAACTAAAAGCAGCTTTAGGTGTAGAATCACCACGCTAGGACTTTGCCTAGTTTTGATGAGATTCTGTTAAAAAACCCCAATTGAACAACACCACCTGAACACAACTTGTGGCGATGCTGACTGCAAAAGAACTTGAAAATTTGCTTCTCTCCCAGCAGATGCAGGGAGTCCAGCCCTCCTGCACGATGGTTTTGGGGAGAGCTTTGCTAACAAAGGTACAGACTGATGTTTTCATGGTTGCTTGGCATGGGTTGGTGTCTGCTGTGCTCCCCAGGGAGTGTCCCGTGTCCTGCATCCCCATCCCAGCTGTTTGTTCATCCCAGCTGTTTGTTCATTCAGCCCCATGTCCATCCCAGCTGTGTGTTCATTCAGCCCCATGTCCATCCCAGCTGTGTGTCCATCCCAGCTGTGTGTCCATCCCAGCTGTGTGCCCATCCCAGCTGTTTGTCCATCCCAGCTGTGTGTCCATTCAGCCCCATGTCCATCCCAGCTGTGTGTCCATCCCATCCCCGTGTCCATCCCAGCCCCGTGTCCATCCCATCCCTGCGTCCATCCCGTCCCTGTGTCCACCCCAGCCCCATGCCCATCCCAGCCCCGTGTCCATCTCGTCCCTGTGNTTATCTGCTAGCAAAAGCACAGTGAATCTGAATCCTGTGGGGCACAGAAACCTCAGTGTACATAGCCCAGGTCTGCAGGGCTGCACAAACACCAAGGCTCTGCCTGTGGCCCAGCAGAGCAGCAGCAACAAGTGGGGTTTGCTGTGCAGGAGCTGTTGTTCCTGGCAAGCCCCTTCACTGCTGTTTGTGCTCACATGCCACCAACAGCCTCCCAAAAATATATCATTATCCCAGCAGGGATGCTGGGGGAATGGTGAGGTTAATTTGGAGTGCTGAGGAGCAGCTGAAGGACCGTGCCATTCTGGGCTGCAGCGCCTTCCCTTTGTCTTTTGTCTTGTTTTTGACATAAACAGCATCTGGCCGTGATTCAGCTGCAGTGATTAAAAAAATGCTTAGAAGACTACGAATATATTCCTTTTCTCCCCTTATTTCCACCTCCTTTGTCCTCTGAAAAACCTGCCATTACAGCACTAATGTAGAAATCTTTTTTTTTTTTTTTAATTGAATTAAAAATCTCTCTTGTCACCACAAAACCAGGAGCTCCTTCCATTTGGAGAATGACTGATGTGCTGTATTGCTTGTCTCCTCTTTCCCAATCCATTTGAGGCAATAGTCTTTGTTACCACAAGACATCATAATTTTTAGAGCTCCTTCTGTGCTCTCTTTTTCCCCACTAAGCCATTTAACCAATATTATACAACAAATCCCAGAAGCTACTTAGTGAGTTACAAGCCAAGCAGAGATGTGCTGGTGTACCTTTTTCCAGATTAAAATGTAATCATGCTCCTTGCTCAGGAAAAAAACCAAACATCCAGCCTGTTCAGCCTTCTGATCATTAATATTCTTCTAAGATGTATGTGCATGTGATGAGGAAATCCCCAGGATCACTTCTGGTTGAATATTAGTACAAACATTAACACTATACTGTTGTTGGTTTTTTTTCGGTTTCCCCCCTTTTTTATGAAAAGGAAGATTTCCCCTCCTTTTTTTTTTTCCAGAATAACTGTATTTCCCAAGGGATGGTGCAAAAGAGGAGTGAAACATCAGGATTCCTGCCTGAAAAACCAATTAAACTCATGATTGCCAAAATACTGAAGTGAACCAAACTGAAAACACCCCTGTGAGGACTTAAGAACTTCACTGAAAAGCAGCAAGCAGCAAAAGGCCAGTTTAGTGCAGAGATGCAGATTTCTGCAACACCTCTTTTGGCTTTGGTGAACTAAAAGCAGCTTTAGGTGTAGAATCACCACGCTAGGACTTTGCCTAGTTTTGATGAGATTCTGTTAAAAAACCCCAATTGAACAACACCACCTGAACACAACTTGTGGCAATGCTGACTGCAAAAGAACTTGAAAATTTGCTTCTCTCCCAGCAGATGCAGGGAGTCCAGCCCTCCTGCACGATGGTTTTGGGGAGAGCTTTGCTAACAAAGGTACAGACTGATGTTTTCATGGTTGCTTGGCATGGGTTGGTGTCTGCTGTGCTCCCCAGGGAGTGTCCCGTGTCCTGCATCCCCATCCCAGCTGTTTGTTCATCCCAGCTGTTTGTTCATCCCAGCTGTGTGTCCATTCAGCCCCATGTCCATCCCAGCTGTGTGCCCATCCCTTCCCTGTGTCCATCCCAGCCCTGTGTCCATCCCATCCCCGTGTCCATCCCAGCCCCGTGTCCATCCCGTCCCTGTGTCCATCCCATCCCTGTGTCCACCCCAGCCCCATGCCCATCCCAGCCCCGTGTCCACCTCATCCCTGTGTCCATCCCAGCTGTGTGTCCATCCCGTCCCTGTGTCCATCCTGTCCCTGTGTCCATCCCGTCCCTGTGTCCACCCCAGCCTCGTGTCCATCCCCATCCCAGCTGTGTGTCCATCTCGTCCCTGTGTCCATCCTGTCCCTGTGTCCATCCCGTCCCTGTGTCCATCCCGTCCCTGTGTCCACCCCAGCCCCGTGTCCATCCCCACCCTGTGTCCATCCCGTCCCTGTGTCCACCCCAGCCCCGTGTCCACCCATCCCCGTGCCCACCCAGCCCCGAGCCCCCACTCACCAGCAGCACGGTGCCGCGGCCGGGCCGGGGGCAGCCCTGGGCAGCGGCGGGCAGCGGGCAGCGCTGGCTCAGCCCCTCCATGTCCGGCGGCCCCTCCACCTGCTGTGCCCGAGCCGGGAGCGCTGCCTGGACAGGCGGCACTGACTCCTCCTCCTCCTCCTCCTCCTCTCCTTCCTCCCCGGCTGGTGCCCGCCCGCTGCGGGGCGGCGGTGTGGGACAAGGGACAGCGCCGTGTCCCCACCTGGCACCCCCAGCCTCTGCACCTGCCTGACCTGCAGAGCCGGGGGGACAAATATGGGGCTTGGCACCCCAAAAGTGGGGTCAGACACCCGAGTGCTGGTACCAAACGGCCCGCACCAGCGTCTGCTGGGGTTTCCAGCCTCTCCCTCCAGTACAAGCGCTGGAACCCTCCCCGTGCCGTCCCCGGTGCTCTGAGACGTGCCGACGCCGTTTGTCACCTTTGCTTTGATTTCCCTGTCTATAAAACTGTTATTTTCTCAGTTTTCATCTGGCTGGGGCTCTTTGGATGGAAACCAGCGGGCAGGTGCTGAGTCCTGGCGTGGTGTTCGTACCCAAAATCTCCTGGCAGGGACTCGGGGCAGAGGAGCCGAGCTGTTTCTGCCTCACGCTGTGACTTTACTGCCCCCCGTGTAACTTTTTACTGTGCTCCTGTTCCCATCATCTGCCAGGAGAATTCATTCCTTGCCAGCCTGCAGAGCACCCGAACCCGCCTATCTATTACATATTTATTTGGGAGATGTAATCTTTCGCAGAACTGGAAGCACAAAGTTATAGAAGTTATCCGACGACATCAATTTGTTTGCAAAAGGTGAGAAAATTCAGCTCGAAGACGTGAGGGGGCGGCACGTTCTCCGCAGCCCAGGCAGCTGCTCCGGGCAAACACCGGCATGGGACCGGCTGTTCCTGCTCTCTCGGGATCAGCACTTTCCCTTCCCGAACGCAGATAAACGCCGTTTATCCCAGTTTTTCCACAAAAAGTCGACGCCGTGCACCAACCTCCGCCCGCCCCTCAGGGGCTCGAACCCATCCCGTGCGATAAGACCACGCCCCCAACAGAACACGCCCCTCTGTTGCCGGGACCACGCCCCTTAACGGGACCACGCCCCCGTCACCGAGACCACGCCTCCATGACAGGGGTCACGCCCCTCCATTACCGGGGGTCACGCCCCACCATGAGCTGATTGTGAATAGAGATTACTGGGACCGCTCC
Source organism: Nicator chloris (assembly GCA_013400495.1). Taxonomy (NCBI): domain Eukaryota; kingdom Metazoa; phylum Chordata; class Aves; order Passeriformes; family Pycnonotidae; genus Nicator; species Nicator chloris. The sequence continues at coordinate 426,235 of WAAE01003309.1, forward strand.
CCACCATTACCGGGACCACGCCCCCATTGTCGGGACCACGCCTCCATTATCGGGACCACGCCCCCTCCGTGCACACCCGATGGGACGGAGCCGAGGCGGGCGTGGCGCGCGGACATTTTGTTTACATTGCGTCGGACTCAAAGGGCGCCCATAGCAACGGCGCGGCGGTTGCTCAGGGCGACCCCAGTTCTCGCGATATTCCCGCCCGGCGGTTGCTACGGGGACGCGCGTTGTCGCGAGACTCCCGGGAGATGGCGGAGGCGGCCAAGATGGCGGAGGCGGCGGCGGAGCTGCTGGAGCGGGCGGCGCGGCGGGATGCGGCGTTGGAGGAGCTGCGGGCCCTGCAGGTCGCCCTGCAGGCCGTGCCGCCCGCCGCCCTCCGCGCCCGCCTCGGCGAGCACCACCTGGGAGCTCTCTTCGGTCTCCTCGCCGTCAATGACCGGTGAGCTCCGGCGCGGTGCCGCGGGCCTGAGGGGCCCCGCTGTTCTTCCCCTGGAGCGGGGGGTTCCTGCCGCCTCACTGGCTCGTTCCCTGCCCTCTTTCCGGGCGGAAGGTGGCACAGCGGTGTCCCTTTCCTCAAGGGCTCGGTTTTCTCTCCGTCCCGCCCAGGGAACAGGTGTCCGCGTGTGTTTCCATCCTGGAGAGGCTCCTGCAGGCCCTGGACCCCCTTTACGTCATCCAGAATCTCAGGGAAGAGCTGCAGAAGGGCCTTTTCCACCCCGATGATTCTGTGAAGATCCTCACCATGTCCCAGGTACAGAGTTTCCTCCAGGAGGAGAGGACAGAGCTCTGTAGTGAGCTCTGGGTTAGTCCCCGTCTGCTCTTTCCTGCCTCAGTTTGTGATAAAAGCAGGAATTGTGTCCTTCTACACTCGTGCCATTTGGGGTAATTACCATGCAGTGTGTATATGAATATTTGATATGAATAATTGTAATATGAATAATTGTAATTATTATGAATTGTAATTATTTATTACAGCTATTCATAATACAATTATGAATAATTGTAATGTCCAAAACTATGTCCTGACAAGAGCAAGTTGTGAATAAAACTTCTGCCATGTGTCCTGGTTAAAGCTTTCGAGGCCAGCACTGACAGCAGGCAATGTAAGAATTAAAAGCAGCAACATTTTGATATTCAGGATACTTTAAACTATTGTGGAAACACCAAACAGGCTGTGGGAGCTCGACACTTGTTGCATTAATTTAAAAGAACAGGCTTGTGGGATGTTGTGGTTTGGGCTGGATTTCTAGATATTCAGCTAAGAGCAGCTGCTCAGGTGTTGTCCAGTTGAGTTTTGATCAAAAAAACAGAAAAAAATTGTGATTCTGGCTTTCTGTGCAGCTGTTCCAGTGCTTGAGTATCCTTACAGTGGAAAAAAAAGAAAGATTTTAATGTTATTTTCTGTAACTCTTTGATCAGGTTGGGAGGATTGTTGAAGACTCAGCTGCTGTCACAGAAATCCTCCACAGCCCCGAGCTGTTACGGCAAATCATAAACTGCATTGGTGAGGAGAAAATAGCAGTGGCCAAAGAGGTAAACGTGGCTTTATTGTCCCATCCCTCTGCAAGCTGAGGTAGTTGGATGATGATAATAATGAGCTCTCCTCAGTCACAATTGAATTATAATTAAAATTAGGTGTATAGCTATAGTTGTTAATTAATGAAGAGTATTGCAGCTAAGCCTGATAATCTCATATTTCCTTCTCCGTGTGGTTTTGTTCATTTTTAGTAACAAGCTCCTGTTTTTGCTTGCAGGCCATCAAATCTCTGTCAAGAATAGCCCAGAGCCAGGAGGGTTTGGAGGCTCTGTTTGGGAGCAGTTTGTTGAGTGACCTGAGGAATGTCATGGCCACGAGTGACGTTGTTCGGTACAGGGTCTACGAGGTGGGGAGCTTCTCTGGTGCTCCTGACTCTCAGCCTGGGTTTTAGGGCTTTTAAATCCTTGTTTCTCACTGCTTTACACGCTTTCCTTCATGTCTGTGTTTTATCAAAACTAGAAAGGAGTGGGAAGATTACAGCAGTGGGGGCTCTCACAATGTTGTAACTTCTCTTTCCCATTTTTTGGTATAAAAGTGTGAATTACTGAATTTTCTAACTTGTAGTGCCTAAAGCGTTGGAAGGGCTACACAGAATACTCAAGACACCAGAAAGTGTTTGTTTCTCTGAAAATAAAATAGTTAACTGTAGCCTCTTAACTTTTGGATGTGAAGTGCTGCTGAAAGTTTTGGAGAGATGCCAGCTGTCAGTCTAGAGATGTTTGGCAGAGGAGAAATAACACAATTGAGCCATTCTAGAGCTTCATGGGCATAGCACAGGATGAGCTGATTGTGAATAGAGATCAAATGCATGTGCTGTAAACTTGGAACTCCTTATGAAATTCCTTCAGGCAAACATTTGGGTTAATGATAAAAATGTGATTAATTCCATATTTAATCTATGTAGGGTTAATTAGCACCAAAAGATGTGTTTGGCTGTTGCTGTGAATGATTACAATGTTTTTATAAACCGTCCTTTTTGCTTTTATTTAGTTAATTGTGGAGATTTCATCAGTGTCAGCGGAGTCTCTGAATTACTGTGCAAACAGTGGGTTAATCCCTGAGTTAATTGGGGAGCTGACTGGAGAGGATGTGCTGGTCAGGTATGTTGGTGAGTTTGCCAAGGAGCTTTCCACCGTTGGTAAAACTCTGATAAACACATTTGTGTGTGTTTCTTGTAAAACTCTTTTCAGAAAAACGCTTCATCTGTCTCTTCTTAAACTGTCTTGAGTGTCAGATGCTTTATACCTTAATCTGAAGACCAAGCTGGAGTGATAATTATCATGTTTGGCTGCAACAGAAACACTTCAAGTTCTTTCAGAGATCTAAAGAGCTGAATGAGCTTGGAGAAGCTTGCACAGTTGGGGTCATTGGGGGTTTTTTTTGCTAGGATTTTGTCTTATGGATGTGATTTCTTTTTTCTTAATCACTGAGTGCTTCAAACCCCACCTGAAAGGAATGAAAACAGCGTTGTGTGTTGCAGAGCCACGTGCATAGAGATGGTGACCTCGCTGGCCCACACGCCCCACGGGCGGCAGTACCTGGCTCGGCAAGGAGTCATCGACAAAATCTCCAACATCATCCTGGGGGCAGAGTCAGATCCCTTCTCCAGCTTCTATTTGCCAGGTGACACCCTGCATTCCTTCTTCCCAGGCTTTGCTGCTTGCTTTGGCAATGAGTGAAATTGACAGCACTCTCTGCTGAAAGCTCCGGGGGAGTTTTGAATATTAGAGCGGGTATGTAAAATTTTGGATATTTGAAAAATGCTGAAGGAGAGTCTGACACATGACCAATGTTCCTCAGTAAGAGTGGTAAGATCTGGACAGGCTGTGCTGTAGCTTTAAGGCTTGTGTTATTGTAGCCTTTTTTGGGAGTACAAACATCATGAATTAAGCAACAGTCAAAATATTTGGCTTGTTGCTTAGTTCTGTCTTTATTTTGAGCTTTTTACCAACACTCTTCAGACTTAATAACACATGTTTAGGAACAAATCAATCTCACATTAATGTACATTTAATTTTGCCATTTCTGAAGCTGCTGTTCTTCCACTCAGTGATTTTTTTGATCTTGTTTTCTCAGGATTTGTTAAATTTTTTGGCAATCTGGCTGTTGTGGACAGTCCCCAGCAGATCTGTGAGCGCTACCCTGTCTTTGTGGAAAAAGTCTTTGAAATGGCAGAAAGTCAGGATCCAACCATGGTTGGAGTGGCTGTGGACACACTGGGAATCCTGGGATCAAATGTGGAAGGCAAACAGGTCTTACAGAAAACTAGTTAGTATTTTTTTTATTTCTTTAATAAACCTTTCTGATTATAATATAAGAGTGAATTGGTTTGGGGTGATACATAAAGGAATTGAAAAATGTATTCACTTATATAGTGAATACATTTATGATGTAGCTGATGGGTAACTGTATTCCTGTACAGATTTGGCTGAATTAATTAAAAACATTTTGTTTTTGTTTTGAAAGGAAGCAGATTTCAAAATCTCTTAAGCAAAATAGGGCACCAGGCCAAGAATGCCCCCACCGAGTTACGGCTTCGGTGCTTGGATGCGATTTCATCTCTGCTTTACTTGCCTGTAAGTTGGGGGTTTTGTCTTTGTTTCTTCTTTAAATCTCCAAGAATGAAATCATCACACACCAGAGTAATTGTGAGGACACATTTTGCAGCCTCCAGGTTGGGTAGGGGTGGTGCTTTCAGTGTTGTGAGTCGTGGATTTACTGTTTTGAGGTTCCCTGATTGGTTTGCTTAAAGGTTTGGGGTTTGTTTGTAAGGAGCCAGGTGTTCTGAAATGTTAATAAAAGATGAAGTCAAGACTTCATTGTCAAGGGAATGAGAGTAAACAGGTTCACAGGGATAGGGGCAAACTGCTCCAGTGCCTGTGGTCTTTGGATCCGGGGATCTGGGTTAACAGTGTAGCTCTAAATGAGTGATTAAACCATTTGAACACATCCTGAATTCCTGAAAGCTTTTCAGAATCCTAATCAAACTCTTCCATTTTTGTGATTTACGTAGCCAGAGCAGCAGACAGAAGACCTTTTAAGAATGACTGAATCCTGGTTCACATCCTTGTCCAGCCAGCCCCTGGAGCTGTTCAGGAGCATCAGCACTCAGCCATTCCCTGATCTCCACTGCGGGGCTTTACGGGTGTTTACTGTGAGTGCTTTTGGTTTTAAACATCAGCCAGTGACTTGTGTTGCCATTCAGTCTCAGATTTAATTATTTCTTTGAAGTGAATACCACAAACTTCTTGTTAAAGCCCAGAAGTGGTCAGAAAAAGGCCTTTTTCCTCATGCCCTGCTTGGCTTCCCCATTTAAATAATGCAGCAGACACATCATGTCTGTAATGCTAATTTTCTAATTAATTGGAGAGGGGAAAAAAAGGCAAGAGCTGTGCTCTAAGGTGCTGCCTCTATTCCAGAGGCACTGCTGTGATAATTCCCTCAAAACTTTGAAGATAAGCACTGAGCTGTAGTTGTTCTCCAGTGTTAAACCCTGCTGCTTGATTTGAGTGGTGGTTTCATATCTCATTTAATTTTTCCTGTTCCTTGTCCATGTACCAAAAACCCTACTGTGTAACTGCTTTTCTGGGGTTTTAAATTGTTTCTCCCCCTCACACACCTTTTGTCTTCCTGTTCAGGCCATTGCAAATCAACCATGGGCCCAGAAGCTGATGCTGAACAGCCCAGGGTTTGTGGAGTACGTTGTGGACAGATCTGTGGAGCCTGACAAAGCTTCAAAGGATGCTAAATACGAACTGGTGAAGGCCCTGGTGAACTCCAAAACCATTGCAGAGATCTTTGGCAATCAGTACTACCTGAGGCTCAGGGCTTACCTGCACGAGGGCCCCTATTATGTTAAGGCAGTTTCTACTACAGCTGTGGAAGGAGCAGAATAATCCTTGGTGGCTGGGATCCCCCTCCTGCAGAGCACAGTCCTGGCACAGGTGATGAGGTACAAGGTGTAAAAACTCTCCACACTGGAGGTTGTCTCTTTAAAGGAATGTGAAGATATTTTGGCTCTATTTGAAATGAGTCAGGAGAGCAAATTAAAGGCTGTTTGATATTTCCCCCTGAAAGGTCATGGCAGAAGTTCCCTGTGTGCTTCATGAGACAGGTGTGACCCAGGTGAGCACTTAGCAGCTGCTGACTGTTCTATTTGGCAGAATTTATCAGTGTTTCTTTAAATTGTTCTTGGGTTTGGAGTTTCTGTTGTGTTTTCTCAGTAGGTTACAGTTCAGTTAAAAAAAATCCCCACCAAAACACCTCAAGGTTTGTAACCTCAGATGCTGCCATAATTTCTATTCTTTTTTAATTCACTTTTTTACCTGCCAAAGTTAGCACTTGCATGGAACACTCTCTGTTCTGTCAGAATCCTGTTGCTGAATAAGCCAGTGACACTGTCCACATGAGGGAGTATGGACTGGATTCTTTTGTTTTCAACCTGCTGGATGTGAGTCTTGCTGGAATAAATAATCCTAAATATTGTTTACATTTTCTACTGAAGATTAAAAAAAAAAAAGGATTTTAGCCCTTTTAAAAACAAATCAATGCACTCTGTAGGGATCAAACCCACCTGGGAGCTTTGTCTCCCTGGTTGGCTGTGCTGTGGGGTGCCAGCTCAGTTTAGTGGCTGGAGCACTACAAGGCTACTTCAGAACCAAATCTTGAATTGTTTACACTATTTTTTAACAAAGATACAATTTTTAAGTGTTATTTAAGGAAATGTGGTATTTTAGCTCCTTGAGTTAGACTAAAAGGGGTAAGAACACAGAGCTCTTGTGCTGAAGGGAGTGAATGAACTGGGAGTATGGAAATGTGGCATCTTAGGAAGTTGGAGTCTTCTTTTGAAGACGTCAGAACTGTGGGAGAGAATCAGGAGTGGCTGGGCACTCCAGTGACATGTGACATGTCTTTGTCCATAAACAGGGACCACAGGGTACTTTATATCAAAGGCTTGTATTCCTTTTGTTGAGGGAGAGCAGAATAAAACATGAAATTCCTACTTTGGGGCTTATTTTAATAATGTGTCAGCCAGGTGTAACTGTGGCAAGTACTGGCCTCATGTCCCTGTGCTGCCAGGGGAAGCAGGAGGATCCTGTCCTGCAGTAATTCTGGTTGTGCCTGTGGTAGGTGGAGGTGCAGCTGGCACTGTCTGCCAAAAAATGCTGCCCAGGAGTCCAGAGGAGCTGGGGGAGATCCCTTAATGCTTGCTAAGCTAAGTGCAGGTGAGGTGCCTTGTTGCTCATGACCCAAGATGTCCCCAAGTTGTCATTCTCCATCCCAATGCTGCTGCTTTTGTCCCAAATGTGCCCAGTAACATCTGCCAGTGAGAAATGTGCTTCAGTGTCTTGTGACTGCAGAGAGCACGGGAGCTTCATGAATCCTGCATCCAGCAAACACATTAAAGCACCAAAAAGGAAATCAAAAGAGTGTAGAAGTCCTTAGCTTGCACTTGTTCTGGGCAGTTCTGTTGTTTTAGGTGGCTTTGTGTGCTGGTGGCTCTGTACAAGCCATATGCTGAAATGTCAGTGAAAGAAATCAATATATAAACCTGTTCTGCAATTCATGAGCCTCTTCCATGTGTGTTTTCAGCTGGTGCTTTCGAAGGCTACTCTGTGTGCTGAGTAATTAGCATCTGCTTTGCATGGTACATTTGCCAAAGACAATATTTTAGAATGTGCAGAGATGCCAAACAAGGGGATTTTTTTATGTATACACATATGCTTTATTTTGTTGAGTTTTGAGCTCAGTGTTGATTGATTAATTGATCACTTTCCCCTTATTACTCAGATGCAGTTCCCTGCCCATGCTGTACGTTGCCATATGGATTCCATGCTGCTGCTGTATCTGATAGAAATGACAGAATTGAAGTGTGTTGTTTTTGTCATCCCCCCTTAAAGTAACAGGTGGAGATAATTGTGGAAAAACACGAAATGGAATTCTGGAGAATTGAGGTAACATGCCAAACATTTGGTTTAAAAACCAAAGAACCCCAAACCAAACCTTGTCAGTTGATGGATGTTAACAAATAGCATTGCTTGAGGAATTTCCAGGCTGGCTCAGTGTCTGTTCCTGCTGGAGCTGCTCTGTTTGTCTGTGAACCAGCCTGCTCAGAAGCAGCTCCTTTTGTGGATGGAAAGCTTCCCCTTTTTAACAATTCTTTGGAAGTAGGTGATGCCTCACTCAGGTAAAAAAGGAGTTTTGAAGACTCAAAAGTCTGAAAAACCCTGGATGTAGACAAGATCTGTTGGAATACTCATTTTTACTTCCATGCATGCACTTGTAGGTACTTAGAGAGGCAGAGTACATCCAGTTCTGCTCTGTCACACTGTAACAGTGAGAATTCATTTGGTGCTGAAGGGAAAAGAGCAAACTTGGGGAGGGCATCCTTTGTACTGAATGTTAACAGGATAACACAGCTGATGAAAGGAAATCCAGCCTCTTTCTGCAGAAGTTAAACATTAATTGACAAAACGAAGGAGCTCATTTTTTATCCTATCCAAGTTGAACTCTTTGAAGTTATCAATGTAGGTCAGAACCTTGCAGGACACCAGGCTGTAGTAGGTTTCCAGTAAGGAACAATCTTCCCCATGGCTCGTTTCCTTCCAGTCTTTAAATAGCTCATCCTCTCTCATGTGGGAAGAGGTGAAAATGAATTTATAGCAGCATCGATTGTAGCTGATGTGCTTGTCCCCAGCGAAGCGGGAGCTGTGCCTGGCACTGATGCCAGCTCTTTTAGCACAGATCCCTACCAAGGCAGCGGGGGGCACTGCCAGGGGCACCTCCCTGGCAGCCACGTAAACCTTGCGAGCCACGTCCTGCGACATGAGGAAAGCGCTGCCGTGGCAGAAATCCGGGTAGAACTCCTCGGGGTATTGGTGGATGGGGACAAAGCCAGGGCTCTGGGGGTCCCTGTCGGGCAGGCTGTGATGAACCACCCTCCCAAGGTAGATGTCCTCCAGCTGGGTTAAGCTCAGCAGGTACTCAGCCAGGCTGGGAACACCCACAAACACGTCCTGGGCTGTGTGGAGGATGTACCTGGCACGGGGACAGAAAGTCACCGTCCACTCCAGGCTCATCAGCATCTTCTGTGTCTGCGTCCGGGGGGAATCGATGAAACTGCCTTCAATAATGTCTCGGTGCTTTTGAGCCTCTTCATTGATCTCCAGCTGGCTGCTTGCTGAGGCTGCCCTTCCTACAGCAAACACAGTCAGGACACTGTAACCCCTGGAGCCTGTGGCGTTGCCCCAGGTCTGCCTGATCGCGTTGCGCCTTGTCCTGTTTTCTGGGCTGCTGCAGACAACAATGAGCAGAAATATCTCTTGCTTGGAGCAAGTCGCTGCACTGCTGCTGGTGTAAGAGAGGTTGGCCTTCAGAGGATCCAGATGCAGCTTCCTGGCCCTCTCCCTGATCTCCAGAGCCTTTGCATCGGTGTAAGAGAGAGGCAGGGAATGCAGGAAGTATTGCTCCAGTAAATCTGTCCCAAAAAGCAGCAGGTGGAAAAGCAAGACATTGAAGAGGATGAAGCACCACTGGTGTGTGCGGAGCCTGCAGAGCGTCAGCTGGGGAACAGGAACATGCACACTGAATTCTCTTGCCTCTCAAAGCAAAAGGCTTTCCCTCATTTTACAATATATCCATGCAAAGCCATCACAATTTTTAGACTATAGTCTTTGTATTATTGGTGTGAGGCTTTTTTTCTCCTAGAAACTTAAGGAATCTACTTGTGGCACAGTGAGATCCCAGACTGAGAAGGACATTACCATGTTGAAAGCTTCTTTCTGTGCATCTATGTGTGCAAATGCTGAAGGATTACTTGCTATGAATAATTTTTGACTATTTTTAACCTGTTTCTGAAGGCCTGAGGTGCCTCTTAATATGTCCTTGAAGGAGAACTTTTGGTACTTGGCCTGACACTGCCCTATGAAAGCTGTCAGGGTTAGAATCCAGAGGGAAAGGCCGGGTTGGATGGGGCTTGGAGCAACATGGGAAAGTGGAAGGTGTCCCTGCCCATGGCAGGGGGTGGAATGAGTTGATCTTTAAGGTCCCTTCCAACCCCAATCCTGTGAAAGCTGTGAGAGGCTGCAGCACTTACCTGCATGGTGCTGGGAGCTGTCCCTGCAGCAGGGGCTCTCTGGGCAGTTTCTCCTGGCAATGGCTCTGTCTGGGTCTGCAGGATCCAGTTACTGCCCAGAACCTGTGGCTTCCACCTCACCTGCCTGGGCAGAGGAAAGATGATCCCCGGGGCTGATCGTGTTGCAGCCACATAAAACACAAAGCAAACAAACCCCCGGCCTTTCCCTTCATTGATTTGTGGCTCTCTGAGAAACAAGTGAAGCAAATGCTGGGGCTCCCTTGGTCAGAGGAATCCCTGGTAGAGTCTGTCCTTGATCTGCCAGTTTGCTGCTGGCCCTGGGGGCTGTGTTTTTCACAGCTGTGCCATTGTGGCATTGGTGCCCCAGTGTGGAGCAGCTGCTGTGCACTCTGCATCTCCTGAGCTGCAGCTTGGGGCATGAACTTGTGGGTTTGGCTTGTGTGGGGTGGTGGAGGACACCCCAAGGCCCTGGGTGCTGCTGGGCCAGGCTGGCTCCAGCACGTGGGGCTCTGTCCCTGGGCAGGCTGTGCCTTGGGCTGCTCCCCAGCCTCCCGTGTTGCTGTTGGCTAAGCCACAGCTGGCTGGGGAGCCACGGGGGCCTGGAAGTGCTGCAGGGGGAAGTGCCAAAGACACCACAAACAGGATGGAGCTGTCAGCAGGGGGACAGTTGGCTTTGGCAGTGGGGCTGGGGAGCACTGAGGGGACAGGGGCTTGTGGGTCCCCAGCAGCGCCCTGGGAGGGCAGGGAAGGGTTGGGTGATGGCAACGCTGCTGTTGGAGGGGTGGACAGAGGTGGGAGGTGTTGGCCTTGTGGGAGCTCCAGCCTCCATGGGAGAGAAGGGAGATAATGATTTCTGTTTAATTTTGAGAAGATTTCTCAGAGGTCAGGGTGCATTTCTGTTGTGCATCCTTGGGTGAAAGGAGAACGCAGTGCTGCTCTGGTTTGTCTTGGCTGGACCATTGCAAGGCTCCCTGCAGCATCCTTAGGGAGGGATTAGCCCAGTGTCCCAGGGACATGGGGAAGAGCTTTGATTTCTGCCTTGAGGGGTCCAGGGTTAATCCCCAGCTCTGGCTGAGCTGCTCAGCTCTCTCAGCTGTGTTGATAGAGGGAACAGAAGAATTGCAGAAGTGACCAGGTTCCCAAAATCTGCACACAGCTTGGAAGTGCATCTTACCCCACTGAAAAACCCCAAAACACTCACAGTGTGCAAGTCCCAGTGTGGATTTCTGCTTCATGCTCTCCAAAAAGAGGGAAAACTCCTTCCCCAGGGCTTGTGTGTCAGCTGGGCCACAGCTTCATCCAGCCCAGCCTCACACTGCAATCCTCACAGAAGCTGTGCTTTGAAGCTGGGTGAGCTGTCAGCACGGGAAGTGTCAGTTAAATGTGTGCCCTGAAATAAAAGGCTAATTAGGAAATATTTTTCATGTACAATATTACAGCCCTGCAACTCCAGATACCCATTCTGGGGAAAAAATGTTTCTTCTTTGAAGATACTCTGTCTCCAGCTGAATCATTTAATCAGCAAATAAATACCAGTGTTTGAAACCTCTTACATTAAAAATTGAGTATCTTTAGAATAATAAAATAATAATAATAATAAGCCCCACATGTGCATCATCCCTGGTGCAATTAGGCCCAGCGTGGTGCTGGCAGCGCTGCTGAGGCCATTTCTTTAGCACTGCTCTGTGGTGGCAGCAGCAACTTTGATACCAAATATATAAAATTAACACTCCCCAACCCCAGCCATGGCACAGGCAGCTCTTGGATGTGGGTTTTTATTTATCCACAGAGCCTGGTGGAGTCCCACGGGGAGAAAGCTGAGGAACAGCAAGGCAAAGACTGCTGAAGGGGAAAATAACTGAGTCCCTCAGCTCCAGGAAGTTTGCCTGGGGGTGATCCCTCCATCACCTTTAACCCCAGGTTTCAGGCAAACCAACACCCAGCAGCTCATGTGTGACTTTATCTCACTTTTCAGATGGTAAAGTGAAGCTTGTTTGGGGAAGTCTTCACTCCCAGGGAGATCCAAGAATTTCCTGGAGAGGAGTGAATTCAGGACCCTGGAATGGCTGAAGTCAGGTCAGTGGGGGTGGGAACGTTGTTCCTTCAGCTGCACTGAGACCCTGCACAATCCTGGGGGTGTAAATTAGTCAATCAACCAGGAGCAGATTTGCCTGAGCCACAGGGATAGAATTTGCTTTCTGTGAGATGTTTTCGCATTTTCATTAAATTTTATGTCCAAGCAAACCTCACTACAGGAGCAGGGATGTAATGCTATGAGCAACTTGAGCTGTCCTAAAGCTGTGAGAGTTCAGACTGAAGGGTGTTTGGGTTTGATTTTTTGGAGAGCACGTGTTTTGTGATATCCAAAGAGGAAAGCAGAGCTGCCAGGAGGGTGGTGGGAGATGCTGTTGAGCAGGAGGAGCTCGGGGCAGGCGGTGGGTGCAGCCAAACCTGCAGCTCCTTAAAATGTCTCCTAAAGTCTCCTGGCTTCCCTCCCAGTGCTGGGAACATTTGGAAGGGGGAGCAGAGCCTGGCTTCCCTCCGTTGTGCCTGACTTCACGTTGTGAAAATGCGAAGGCTTGGGATGACGCACCGTTCTCAGGAGATGGAGAGGGAGGATGGATGGCAGTGATGGGGACAATCCAGTGAAAATCGGGTTTCCCAATATGAGTTGGTTCAAATGTGAAAGCTTGAGCTCAGCCTGCCCTAGGTGTCCTTCTCAGCAGGGTGGACACCCCTGTCTGTGCCCACCATGGTGCCCCTGCTCTCAGGCTCTTCCCAAAAGCCAGGTTGACTCCCACAGGCAGGTTTGCAAATTTTCACTTGCTGCGTCCTGCTCCGGGGACAGCTCAGAACCCCTCAGTGGAACCCACCTGGCACAACATCCCTTTGCACGAGGCATTCCCTAGGCTCCCATGGATTCACTTGTCTGATTCTGAGGCTCAGAGATGCCCCTGGTCACCCCAGCAGTCTCCAGCCAGGATGCTCTGGGAACACAAGGCACTCCCAGGTTTCCAAAGTGTTCTGGATGCTACACAAAGGATCCCCTTTATTCCAACCTGCCTTTAGCAGTTTCAGCAGCACACACAGACCTGAGAGCCTGAGGGGCTGCAAAGGGACCTGTCTGCTTTTTAATAACAGCATCAATTGCAATAAATAGAGATGGTTGTTTAGGTCTTAGTCACCTAATAGCAATGTTTGTGCTTGAAGACGTGATTCAGCTTTTGCAGGCAGTTCTTCACCTCACATTCTCCATGGGGTTTGGGAAATGATGGAAGAAGAGGCTTTGTAAGAGTTCTACAGTGTGTGTTTCACTTGTTATTTGATATTTAATGTCCCTTTGGGTATGAAGTAAAAGTAGAAAACTGAAAACCTAAGCACTGACACAGCAGACAAACATCTCTGTGGCTCCTGATGTGCAGGTGAAGGTGTCTTTGCTTCTGATTTAATGGCTCGGTTGATGAGACTAAAACCGTGTCTTTATAGCCAAGTTTCCTGCATTCTTCTTTTTGTTTTGCATACATCAGTCTAGGAGTTACTGAGCTCTCTCCTTTTTTATGGTATGTTTGATTATTCCTTCTTGAGATTAATGACAGCTTTGACAATTCCCTGCCTCTGTATTCCTGGATAACGACAGCCTCAACCCCCTGTGTGTTCTGCAAGTGCTGCTTTCAGCCTCAGGAACGCTGAGTTGAACATGAGCTGAGTGGAAAGAGCAAAAACTTGTGTGAAATGCTGAGTTGTGAGGCCGCAGGGCCGAGCGGGTTCCCTGAGTGGTCTCCCTGCCAAGATGTCAACTTGACAGAAAAGTTGCTTATTTTGCAGTGGACCAGAAGTTTCCTTGTTGTTATTAATTCTCAGACTGTGCCATGTGAGATGCTATTCTGATGCTTTTCTGGTGCTTTTTGCCTCGCCCTTTCATTCCCTGCAGGCTGTAGTTGTGCCTGGCAAATGGAGATTCACATGAAATTCATTTGACACGTACGACATCCGCAGCGTCGGAGTCTCGGCTCCGGCTCTGCTTTGATTAAATTCAGTCCACGCTCTGACAACATTTCCAGCTGGGACCAGATCCGGTGTCGCTGTTCCCGACTCTGTGCCTGCTCTGCCCTGCACTGAGCATTTCTCCTGGGAGAAATGTCAGCTGGAGCATTTCTCCTGGGCACCTCCTTGCCCTGGGGTGATGGGGTCCCTGCGTGATGCACCCAAAAAGGCAAAGCTTGCCCAAAGTCGTGGGGGGAAACAGGAGCTGGATGCAGCTCCTGGGGCTAAGTGATGCCCCAGCCCATCCTCTCCAGATGCTGGATGGATCCAGCTGTGCTCCCACTGGTGCCCCAGGGCTGGGGAGGGGCTGCAGCCCCCCAGCCATGGCCAAGGCTCCTGCTGGTGGGGCTGTTCCCATCACCCTCCTGGCAGGGGTATTGAGGAGCTGGAGCAGGACAGGGACCCCTCTGACACGAATCCCTGGAGCCCTGTGGATTGCTGGACTCAGATGATGTGCTCTGCAGAAGATGACTTTCTCTCACTCTCGCCTCTGACTCATCCCACTGTTTCTTCCCACAGATTTATTTATTGTTCTCCTAGACTCAGAAACAGCAGAGTTGAGTCTCCCTGCCCTGTGCCAGGCCCCTCCTCGGAGAGCTGGGCTGGGATGTGTCAGAGCAGCCAGGCCTTCCCCTGCACTCATCCCTGGGGGTTCCCAGACGGGGGTTTGCCTTCCTCGGAGAGCTGGGCTGGGATGTGTCAGAGCAGCCAGGCCTTCCCCTGCACTCATCCCTGGGGGTTCCCAGACGGGGGTTTGCCTTCCTCGGAGAGCTGGGCTGGGATGTGTCAGAGCAGCCAGGCCTTCCCCTGCACTCATCCCTGGGGGTTCCCAGACGGGGGTTTGCCTTCCCCGGGAGCCCCCCTGTGCTGCTCCCCGAGCCTGGCTCTGCTCTGGGGAGCCGTTCACACACAGCACCCGGCCTGGAAACGGCACTCGACATCTTGGGATGTGCCAGTTCCCGGCTGTGCTGCTCATTCCCTGCCCCGGCAGAGAGCAGCCCCTTGGAATGCGTGCTCTGCTGCTCTGGGGTGCAGCAGGAATGTCGGGGTGCTGGAGGGGCTCCCCAGCAGAGCTGTCAGGGCTGAGGGAATCGAGAGAATGGTCCTGTAGTAGGAGGTACATGAAATCCTTACTAATTGTATTTTGTGTCTGTGTCTGCTGGGAAATGAGGACTTGTAACATTGATAGCATTTTGGGGAGTGCTGCAGATGGAGGCAGGAAGGATCAGCTCAGCCCCATGGCCTCAGAATTCTGAACGATGCCTTTGCTGAGAGCACCACCCTGCCTTCCCCCCTTGGCTTTGGGGGTGCTGGGAATTGCT
>WAAE01003310.1:0-11214 GCA_013400495.1 Nicator chloris
CTGGTTGGGAGAAAAATAAGTGTCCTTGGGACTAGAAAAATCTGTTACAGGCATTCCTCATAGGAACTGATTTATGATCACAGTAGGTAATTTTAACATCATGAGTTTCTGCTATCGAGACCTGAAATGCATAAAACAACAGGATGGAGTATGATTGAAGGGGTAAAGAATGAGCACAGAAGGTGTCTGTGAGGTTAATAAAAGAGAGATAAAAGCAAAGGGTATTCAAAGGAAATCAATAGTATTGCTGCCACTGCCTAAATAGCATAATGGAGAAGGTAGAGGTGATGACAGAGAACAAGGGGGAAAGAGAGCAAGGGAAACACCTCTGAGGTTAGCACGCTGTGGAATTAAACTGAAGTTAAAAAAGGGACAGACTTGCTAAATCACATACCTGGAGGAGATCAGCATTGAGCGTAGTCTTGAGATAATGAACTGCTAGAAGTGTTTGAAAAGAATAGGAATTAAAAAAAAAATAAAATTGTAATGAGAATCTGAATGGACAATATTAAACAGAAACAATGAGTTAAAAAAGCCCGACATCACCATGACCAATTCCTCTTGTCTTGTCACCTAAAGTCACATTTGTGGTTGGTTGCAGTGGAATCCTGGGTCGGCGTTTACACCGTCAAAGACTGTTACCCAGTACAGGAAACCTACACCAAGAACTACAGCGTGACAACCTCCACTCGCTTCTTTGACATCCATCCGGGCATCACAGACCCCTCCGTGTTCACCCCACCCAGCACCTGCCAGGCAGCCCAGCTGACGAGGATGAAAGATGAATGCTGATTATGGATGCTGGCTGCCCTGGGCAAACACGTATCAGCCAAGAGGATGGTTATTAGTAGTCAGTTGTTGACATCTAAGCAGATTTTTCAAGCTGATTGTTGCTCTTTTTGGAATTTGTAAGTTTTCACTTGAGAGAGAACATGAGCATATAACTGAGTAAAATATAGAAAACAAAAGATGCCTTTCAATCGCATTAATCTGCTCAGTGATGCACTTGCAGTATTATATAGTTACCCTTAAGATAACATTTCTAGATACTATTTATTTAAGGTTGATTTTCCTTTTGCAAAGATTTCATTATTTATTTTTTCAAGAAGACAAAGCATAAGCAGACAGCAGCAATGGTACTGTCTAGAAGAAAAAGCTAAATTTTGACCTTGTTGTTACTTCTGGAGACTTGAAGGGAAAGATGACCTGCGTAAAACCTCATCCCTAAGTAAAAAATATAATTTTAAACGATATGCATCAAAATTGTGTAAATTTGTTCTTTTGGCTTTATTTTGCTTTGTGTTCTGCTTCGTTTAGGTTTTTTTTTCTTTCTGCTTTTCAGGAAGCTGGTCATCAATTTTTGAGTTGTGTTTTGTTCTTTCTGAAAAGCAACTGGAGTAGCTTTATTCATGTAATTCTTGCTGACATGCAAAAAATACTTTTATGTGTCTTGGGAGAATGGTAGGAAAGGAAGGGAAGGAGGGAGAGGAACTTCAAAAAGAAGTAAGCCAAAGTTTTTGTGCATCTCCCTTTTGGAGAGGGCTTCTAGTAGAGTGTGATGACACAATATTCAGTCACATTTTACTTCAGCACTCACTTTTCAAGGCAATACTAGTTTTAACCTATGCAAAGGGATTAAACAGTACTTCACTCTAAAAGTGTTTAATGTTTTGTAACTACTTTCAACAGTCTTTAGTCAGGGTGTGGAAACACCTTTATAATTCCAGGGAGGTTTGAATAAACAAAAGCTGCCCTTCTTGCATAGTTAGTAAAGGCTGAATCAGCATTCACATGGTGCCTGGTGGTGGGGATGGAGAGAAAGACAGAGCCTGTGACTGTGAGGAGAGGCAGGAGGGAGGAATGGAAGGCACAGGTTTTAGATGTCCTCTGTGTGGTGTGGCAGCGAGGCACTGCAATCTAAGCAGACATGACAATCCCGCTTTCTTTTGCACCCACTCCATTGATGCCTATTTTATTTGCTGTTTCATCCGCATCTCAAATCTTATTATCTCCACATAACCAAAAAAGCACAGGGAGTGCACATATTTTGCATTAGAAAATTCAAACCAAACCTTCATGCACCTTTGAGACTCTCAGAAGTGTGATGGGTTTTGGACTTTTACCAAATGAGATTAACTGGTTTATTGTGTAAGGTACGCATTTTATTCAGTTGCAAATAAATTTAAAGACGGATTCTTGTCCTCTTACACATGTTGGGTAGTTGTTTGCTCCAGAAGTCATCTAGCTGTAAATGGATGTAAACATTGGGAAGTTTGGTGACCCATGAGGAGAGGTTCTGGGCAAGCTTCTAGTGCTTTATATACTCATAGCTTTTTGTACGTAAGCAAGTGGGACAGTGGTTGTTTTTCTTTCACAGTTGTGGTCAGAATGGCATTTTACTTTGCCCCATGCCTAATGAAAGCACATATATATACCAGTTAAAATTTAGCTAGTTCATTAAAAATTTCTCTTGGAGAGGGCCATTTCACTGAAGCATACTAGTGGAAAAGAAGGATTGGGTTTCCTTGAATTTAGAGTGCATTTATTCTGTACTCGCCTTCTGTATTTTTTGTGTGACACTCTAAATGCTAACTGCATATTGTTCTCATTAGGACAATGATTAACATGCATTTCTTAATATGTGTCTTGTTAGAATCTGGAAAATATAATAAATCTGGCTAGCAAGCATGAAGCTGTGGTACTGAATCGTTTGGGATGGCTTTGTTGCGGTCGAACAGATAGCTGGGTAATCAGGGTGTCCGTATTATGTTTTGCTGACAGTGATATAGTTTCGAGCAATAGCATTAAATGTTCCTTTAAATATGAATTTGCAAATTTGCAGAAGTCTGGTACACAAAAGTGCTTTAAAAATTTTGCCCTGACTTGCAGGGCAGTTTTATATGGCTAAATGTGTTCCTCTAAAACAATGATGTTGTCTTCATATTTATGCTCCACAAATCCAGTGCAGAGAGTCGTCAAAGAGATATCAAGCAGCAAGATTCAGGATTACATATTTTGAATTAGCCACAAACCAAATATGAAGCACAACACGCATATGCCTGGTTTGTTTTCTTTGTTATGATGTGCTTTGCTTTGTTGTTGTGTACCACAAGAGACCTCTTGTCTTAGTCACTGTCTTTGCCAGTGACTCAATGCGAAGGAGCATAAAAGGAATATAAGGTAGCTATATAGTATGCTGCCACAATTGAATAAAAATGGGGGGTTCATATGTCTGATAGTCTGGGAAACTTGTTTGTCATGGTTATTTGGTGAAAAATTAATAATACATTGGTATGTTCATGAGTTACATTGTATTCTGTGGAGTTACAGCAACAGAACCTGGTAGCTGGATAGTCTGTGAGGCAAAGCTGATTTTGTGAGATTTCCAGTGTGTCCTGGTTTCAGCTGGGCCAGAAATAGTGCAAACATAGATGTGCCTGCCATATTTTTGTGTTTCTGCTTGGAGGCTTCACTGAAAGCAGGATGTGTAGAAATACAACATTGTTTAATTTAAAGTTAACCAAACATTCCTGAACCTCAAAGAAAGGTTTCATTTGAGTTTGGGAAGGAGATCTGGGCATTTGGTTCAGTTCCTATTTTAACAGTTTGCTTAACTCTACTGTTAGGGACAGATTTTGCTACCTCAAGCCATGCTGCTCACCATGGAAGTGCTGCCATTTAACAGGGAATGCCAAGTTTCATGAAGAACATAGGAAGAAACACATTGTCAAAGTCAATTTTAGTCAAGAAATCTCTAAACAGTATTATATTCTTATTTTGGGACATTAGCAAAATCAGTGCTTACACTTACTCCTGGCAAACTTGTGTCTCTTTTCCCACCACCCTTTACTTCCTAATGTCAATGAAGTGCACTTCCAAACAGTGTTTGCAACCCTCACTTGCATTTATTGCAGGAGTTGAGCATCTAAATACCTGATGGATCTGAGCTGGACTTGACCTCTTTATTTTGCCAGCAGTTATGTCTCAAGGGCAAGGGCAGTGTCCAACAGAGAGACCAAAGTTGGCTCACGTGCAGTTGCTGCTGTCCCAAAATACCAGTCCCAAAATACCAGTTGATGAGAGGTCTTGGCATGTCTGTTGTATCGCATCCTGCATCTTCTGCATCCTTGGCCACAAAGTGATGCTGGAGGCAAACTGCAGGATGGATGTTCCCCCATGACAGAAAGGCACATCATGAGATCATCAGTAGCTTACTCCCTGACTATAAGGAATAAAGATTTCAAAAGGGCATCCATGCAAATAGACAGAGGTCCCTGTCTATAAAGATCTCATGGTCACAGTCTTTCCAAGAGGTTGCATGTATGGCATGGACTCAGATACCGATTTAATCTTCACATCAGCACTTAGGCATAGGAACAAATGGAGCAAGCTTGGAAAACTTTTTAAACAATACTGACCACTTACTGCTTGGTAAGGGGAGAGGAAAAAAGCTTACGATCCAATCAGTAGTCCCAGAAAACTGTCAGAAATGTAGGACAAGATGCTGCTCCGAAGATGTTAGCGTAAATTTCCAAACACTACTTTGGGTGCCTATTGATTCAACACGCTCCAGGGTAAAGATCCATGTGGTTTGGTATGGCTATTTCAGCATAGAGCCCGAAACTGCATCCTAAATGAAGTGATGCACATAGCTGCAGTATGGTATTTTGTTTGAAACAAAGACAAATAGCCCAGCACTGTGCGAGTGCATGACTGATGACTTGTGTGTTTATCTACAAGAATGTGTGTGCCATTAAAAGAGTGCTGCCTGCTGCCTTTGAAGACTGAAAAATTAATCTTCTCACCACAATATCTGTAGGAATCTACTTCAGACTCCTTTCTTTCCCAACTTGCAAGGTAGGAACAATAATTCTGGTTTTTTTACCTGCTCTTGCCTTCCTGATTGTGATAACTCTGGGCCAACATCACTGCCTCCACCAGTGGGGCCCTCAGAGGCCTGAAGGCATTGGGGTGGTAGCAGCAATGTCATGGAGGGTTCCCTGACAACGTGGAACAAAACTACGTGTGTATGTTACACGTCTGGGCTTACCCTCTGTGCCCCTGTGCGCTCGCTCCGTGCACGGGGGTGTTGCTCATGCCCTCAGCACCCGGCCGTCTCCTTTAATTGGGCTCAGCTCAGGCTTCCATGACGCCAGGCAAAGGGGCTCGTGAGTAAAAGGGAAGGAGAGGAAATGAAAGGAAAACCTGCTGGGCTCACCCTGCTCCCCGCCAAGGTTTTTCCCACGCTTGCTCAGGGCTGATAAACAGCTTTGACGTTCCTGAAACAGCAGCAGCTGAGTTGCCAGCTCTACGTCACAGCCCATGTCACTGAAGGAGAGGGTTGGGTTTCACCCTCTGCACCAAAATTATCCTTCGGGCCAGGCCAGTGACTCAGTTGTGTTTTCCAAGGAGAATGCACGCCCACTCCCATCACCTCTGCCACTGCCATCCCAGCCTCTCTGGCAGGGGTTTGTACTCATGCCTCCTGCCCCACTCCAGCAGTCTGTGACAGCCCCTGTGTGGCCAGACGGTGCCCTTCAGCCTGTCCCCACTCTCCCATCTTCATTCCTTATGTCTGTCAGGGACCTCGCTGTACCCAGACACAGGGCAGGCAGATCTCCACTTTCCTATAGGGCTTTAGAGTTGTGGGGAAAGCCCTTCCTACCCTTCCTTTGCTGTGCCATTTTGAAATTAATTTTTTATGTGGTTTCTTCACCTGTTTCCTTTTTCTTGTATGAGAGCTGCTTCTATGAATTTGATGGGGCGATTTTTCATAAGGATGTTGAACTTTGGGTTTCTTTACCACGGACTTGTGCCATGTAGCAACCCTTGTTTATTGCTGCAATAGCCCGTAATCAGTGTCTTGTATAAAGAGGGACATTCTTAATGTTGGCAGTAGTTTGCACTGGCAAGAGCACAGGAGGTGGAAAAGCTGAAAGTAATGATCAGTGACAGTGGAGATACCCTTACTGGTGGCCCAAGTGACTACCAGCTATGATGACAGTGTTAAAACTCTGGGCTCTGCAGAGCCTGTAGACACTTAACCCCAGGAAATACACCACATCTCTCCAAAGGAGATGGGGAACTATGCTGGGCAGCCTACATTGCTTTTACTTTGTTAAAGTAAGATCCTGTACTAAATCCTGCATGCATGACCATAATTCATTCTCGAGCAGTTGCTTCGTAGAGAGACAGAAAACAAAATGTTTTCTCCCAGCATTCTTCTACAGAAATGATGTAAGTTACTTTCAGAAAATGTTGACTTTTGAATTAAAGAAATAGTATGTAGAAAGCTCCAAAGATTTGTTGTGGAACAAAATGCTGTATCTATAAAGCAATGTGTAGCTTTAATATGAAGTTTTTCAACCTTACAACTTCTACTTTAAAGTATGTAAATAATGCAGCTTGTCAGAAGGACTAAACTCTGAATAATCCCTATCAACTAGAACTCAGCTTTGAAAGAAGCTGTTCTGTTGAAGGCTTGAAGAGGAGCTCTTGCCTAAAGCTGGCTAGTTTTGCAACCATACCAATTCAGCTAATTAAAGACATTGCCTCCTCCTGCAGACCCAGTCCTGTCAAAGGAATCAGGTTTCTATACTTGTGCATTGGCTCGGTATTCTGCAGATTTCCAAAGAAATATGATGTTTTATGCCAGCACAGAATCTGCTCTGAATCTTTTGTTTTCTCAAATGCGCTTGCTTGAACACAGAGGAGGCTGTGAGCAACAGGCAGTGTCCCTTACCACAGAAGAAAGCTTACCCAAACTGTTTCCAGCCTGCTGGGACATCCTAGGTTGGAAATCTCATTCAGAAATCTGTAAAGTTCATGTTTCATATAGGTGAGAAGGGGAGAAAATCAGCAATAATAGAGCAAGGTGAAAAAAGAAATGAGATACTGCAAAATTAAAGTATGCCAACAGAGTGGTAGCCCAAAAAAATCAGTCAACCACATCCCAAAGAACAGGTGGGGGGGAGGAGGAGGAAAGGAAGATGGAGAACCATGTTTGCCTGCCCGTTCTCAGCCTGTTTTTATGAATTTATAGGAAGGACATTAATTACGGAGACCCAAATTCAAATTCAAAGGTTCCTAAACATCAGCATTTCTTTTTGAGCAATACAAATCCCTGAAAGACCTGACCAGTCTGACAGAGCACTCATGTGGTGTGCTCACACAGACATTGTTCACCCAGAGCCTAAAGGCCCTGCAGGAACCAGTGCTTGGCTTTTGGGTGCTCTACAGAAGGAAGGAGGCCTTGGATAGATTTGACCTTCCACCCTTGCTTCAGGGAAGTACCAAATATTTACACCTCCCACTGAAGTGAATAGATTAAGCATGAAGTAATCTCTAGCCGGTGGAAATAAACAGTCGGCAGTTATGACCCTGTTCTTTCAATTCCAAGAAAAGTTTTCTTAACAGAGCTGCTGAATTTGGGCATTGAAAGCGCCCAACTCCTTTCCATTTAGTTTCCACCTTGTGCTAGGTCACACTGCCAAGATGATATTGCCCTTAGGATTATTTGTTCCAACAGTCTCACTCTTACAGATGTGGATGAAAAGGACTGATGGTCCCCGTGGGAAACATTAGGAGTAATAATCAGAGGGCAAAGTCCAGAATGAAGCAAGGCAGGACAAGTTCCCATACACCTGCTGCCTCTCCCATCACTGAGACACCCGAGCCGGACTCGTGAAATGGGCAGTCGCAAAAACGAAGCCACAGGAAGCAACACATTATTGTGCTTCAAAGCACTGGGGCTCAATGTTGCCTATATTAGAGCAGCTCTAGCATGATGTCAGATGGGTTGCTCACTAACCAAATCTCTCCCTCCAGAAGACCTTTTTAAACAGCAGAAGGAAATGTTGGATATTGCCTCGACAGTGAAACATGTCCCTGCCAGCCAAAAGCACCAGGCAAGGGCGGCCAAGCACAATACATCTCTAAAACTTCCTCCTTTATTTCCACAGCAGCTGCCTGAAATATGGCTGGCAAAGGGCAGTAGAGCAGGGAGACATAGGTGGTGTGTGTTTGGTCAGGTGTCTTGAGTACTACAGTGAACTTTGGGCCACCTGAACCCGAGGGCGTGAGCAGAACTGCTGCACTCCAGTGCTGTAAACAGCACTTGCTTTGCACTGAAAACCCTCACACTAAAGTGCCCTGCTATGTAACAGCAGCCCATAGGAAAATGTTTGGGATGGGACATAAACCTCAGATCAGGCCATCAATGGCCATAGTTAAAAACTAAAGTGAAAGAAAAAAGTAAAGTCTCACTTGCACTTCCAAAAAAATTCCACCTACAAGGGCCAAAAGATGTGACTATTTTTTTTATTTTGATGTGGCACTCAGTGCCAATTATATAGGAAGTTGTTACTTCCAGTCCGGATTATTGCTAAATACAGCACAGTGTAGGAATCCAAAAGGTACAGCCAGAGCTAATTGGTTTGGGATGTGCTAGTTCAGCATCCAATTGAGTGTGGCCACTTTCACAAGGCCCTGAGACAGCTCCAGGCTGAGGATAATAGGTTTTAGACATCTTCTGGGAAGTGTTTAGCAACCTGTGAGACAACAAAACCGGTCTTAGACACATGCCTAGAGAATAGCCTGTACTGGTGCTGAGATCAGGAAGGAATTTTTCTGTGGGACAGATTGACACAGTTTTCCATGGCTTTTTGGCCTTCCTCTGCAGCATCAAGCATGGTCACTGGTCAGGACTTCTAGGGTCCCTTTTGCCCAGGTTGCTGCCTGCTCCTCATGCCCCACAAAGGTGACCCTCACGCCCCACATCTGGGGAAAGGCAACTTTCTAGGCTCCGAGGGTGGCCCCCAGGGTTTGCTTCTTGTCCTGTGTGTCATTGAGCAAAGCCCCCTGCCGGGGCTTCTCTGGGCCTTTCCAACTCTCTTCCTGCCTCCTATACTTGTGCTCCCAAGGTACCACACGTGCCCTGGCTCTCTCTGGCCCATTGCAAACCTAGAGCAGGAGTGAGCTCCGCTCTCCCCTTGGCTCCATTTCTCCAGGGGTTCTTGCTTGTGCAAAACAGCCTGTGCTTGGAAGGGCTCCAGGCTTGCAGCCCCATGAGGAGCTGCCACTTTCCAGCACTCCATGTGGGCAATACAAGCACCAGGCAGGCACAGGAATGCTTTTCATGCATCACTACTCAAGAACCACAGCAGAGAAAGTTTTGGAAGGCAAAAAGTGTGGTTCATAGGTGTGTTATCAAGGTGTGTCATAATCTGGAAAATACCAAGCAGTACTCCTTTTCTCTGTGACTGTAACCAGTCCTTATTCTCGCTTTTCAGGAAACAGGGACTGCTCGACCTGTATTCATAAACCCATAAACATCCAAAGTAATACATGACTTTGGTTATTATTCTTCCTCCTCAAAGGCTAAAAATCAAAACAATTTTAAAACAGAGAAAAAAATAAAGTAGGAATGTTTGGGGGTTGGATTTTTCAAATGCCAGAATACAAATTCGTACATAAAAAAATGCATTACCGAACAGAGAAAATCACATTCTTAAAACTTTTGAGTTGGTTGGTTTTTTCCCCTAGAAAGAGCCTTCTTTGTGCATCAGTCATTTATCTGCTTTCCTGTTTCTGGTAAAGGTTAATACTTTTTAGATAAATTTCAGAGTTTTCTTCAATATCAGTTACATATTTTCAAGACTGTTGTATTATCTGTGGGTTGACCCAGTGTCTGCCTCTGATTGGAAGGAGACTGGGTTCACCTGGCACCATTTCTTTTGGCCCCAGGCAGTTCTATTGTTTGGGTTATTCTATATGGCAGGCTCCAGGAAGTATGTGTGGTCAAAAGAAATATGTCCTGTGAAGGAATAGTGTTTACAGACCATCATGTTCACTCTCTCCAGAGTGAGAGCCTGGGTGAAGGACACTCACCAGGAAGATAAACAGCCCATAATTCAGAATATTTCAAGAAACATTATGGGCAAACTTGCCTGGAGAGGTGGAGTTCATAACGACTGGTTGGATACAAACTGTGCCATTAACTCCTGACTACAAGAGACACCTGAGTGAGACAGAAATCTGTTCTCCCCACGCAGTTACACCAGCAAATGGCTCTCCACAAGGTGTAGGGGATTTGCAAAATTCTGGCTCCGACTTTGCCAGACTTCAAGTGACGGTTTTTGAAGCTAAACTGCAGATTCCATTAACCTGCTCCGGTCTACACCTGCACATTACGATAATGCTTGTGAACATCTACCCTGAAGAAAAGTCAAAAACATAAATGAAAATCCTGTTTCCAGTTATATCCTTTCTGTTGGAATCAGCTTTTTAGCCATTCCCACGCATGCTGGCACTGGGTACCCTCTGCACTTCCCCTTCTCATGAAGCTGCAGAGAGCAGTGAGGTTGCCTCAGCCTCCTTCTCTCCAAACTAGATTAAGCCCCTGTCCTCAGCTGCTCCTTAGAGAACATGGCTTCTAGCTCTTTCACCATTTTCTTGTCCTGCTCTGGACACATTCAATGACTTTCACATCCTTGTTAAATTTTGGGACACACAATACTGAAGATGACCCTGCACCAGTGCTAGATACACCCCTTTTGACCAGCTGCTTGTGGTGTATTTGATGCATCCCCTGTGTGACCAACCTTTTATGACCAGGTGACCCACCTGGTGGATTCAGGAAGGGCTGTGGATGTTGTCTCTTTGGACTTCAGCAAGGCCTTTGACACTGTCTCCCACAGCACACTCCTGGAAAAGCTGGCAGCACACAGCTTGGACAGGAGCACTCTGTGCTGGGTTAGGAACTGGCTGGATGGTCGGGCCCAGAGAGTGGTGGTGAACAGTGCTGCATCCAGCTGGCAGCCAGTCACCAGTGGTGTCCCTCAGGGGTCTGTGCTGGGGCCAGCTCTGTTCAATATTTTTATTGATGACATGGATGAGGGAATTGAGTCTTTCATTAGTAAATTTGCAGATGACACTAAGCTGGGCGCGTGTGTCAATCTGTTGGAAGGTAGGAGGGCTCTGCAGAGAGACCTGGAATGGTTGGATGGATGGGCAGAGTCCAATAGGATGAAGTTTAGTAAGTCCAAGAGCTGAGTCCTGTATTTTGGCCACAAAAACCCCCTGCAATGCTGTAGGCTGGGACGGCATGGCTGGACAGTGCCCAGGCAGAAAGGGACCTGGGGGTACTGGTGACAGCAGCTGAACATGAGCCAGCAGTGTGCCATGGTGGCCAAGAAGGCCAGTGGCATCCTGGCC
>WAAE01003310.1:11467-24800 GCA_013400495.1 Nicator chloris
ACGAGAGGACACAATCTCAAGCTGCACCAAGGGAAATATAGGTTGGATATTAGGAAAAAGTTTTTTACAGAAAGGGTAATAACGTATTGGAATGGTCTTCCCGGGGAGGTGGTGGAGTCACTATCTCTGGATGGGTTTAGATGTGGCACTTGGTGCCATGGTTTAGTTGAGGTGTTGGCGTTGGGTTGGACTTGATGGTCTTGGAGGTCTCTTCCAACCTGGTGATTCTGCGTGATTCTGTGTGATTCTGTGAGATGGGTTTGCCATTGCTGACTTGTATTGAGCCTGCTATCAGTCTGCAGCCCCAGACCCTTCCTGTGGTGCTGCTCTCCAGCCATGCCACTCCTAATCCATACTTGTGGAAAGTATTTCTCCATCCCAGCATTTGTTCTTGTTCGGTTTCATGCCACTGATGATTGCTCAGTGCTCCAATCTATCCAGATCCCTCTGCAAGGCCTCTTGTCTCTTAAGAGAGTCAACAGCACATTCCAGTTTAGCATCATCAGCAAACTTCCAACTCCTATCTCCAGATCATTGATAAATGTATTGAACAGAACTGTTCCTAGAGGTGAGCCCTGGGGAACAGTGCTAGTGACTGGCCTCCAGCCAGATTCCCTGCAACCTTTTGAACCCTGCTCTTCACTCAATTCTTCACCCACTGAACCATGTACCTGGTCTCTTCACAGCTGGACAGCTTGTCTAGAAGAATGTTGTGAGGGACAGAACCAAAATACTTAATAAACTGAAATCCAGAAAAACATTGTCCACTGCCTTCCCCTCATCCAAAAAGTGGGTGATTTTACGCTAGAACAATATTAAATAAATTATACAGGACTTCCCTTTGTCAACCCATGTTATCTGTGCCTGATGATTGCCTTGTCCTCTAAAGGCCTATCAGCAGCACCCAGTGTGATGTTCTCTGTAATTTTCCTGAGACTGGGCTAACAGGTCTGTAGTTTCCCAAGGTCTCCCTCATGCCCTTGTAAACTGGAACAACACTGTCTTCCTTCCAGTCAGCAGGAACCTCTACTGCATAAAACCACCTGGTTCCATCACCATACTTGCTGAAGCAGAATAATTGGCCAACTGCACTACAAAATGGTGCCAGAGAATGCCTACAAATTCTTGTTCATTGGTTGCAATGGCAATATACTTGTAATACAGCCTTCTGTGAAGAACATCTGGACTACTGCATCATCTAGTGTTTTAGAAAGTTGAAAGTTGAAACTTTCTGTGAGTTTATGCAAGTATGGAGTCAAGGACAGTGGGAGATATACTCAGAGAGTCCGTTTTTTCATTTTGTTGACAGACAAGGAAAGATTAGTCTCACCCTTTGCACAGCATCAGATAACAGAAATAAAGTATTCTGCTTCAGATCAGACTTTTGGCCACATTTTTCTGGCAAGTATGACAGGAAAGCAGATATTCCAATAAAGAATTCAAGGTTAATATTGCAATGCTCAGTAGCAGGGACATCAATGTCTCTGTAATCTGCAGCCAGGCAAGAAGAAGCATCATGACAGAGTCTATCATATATCTTTGGTTCCAGATCCAGTATGACAATGATCTAGCCTCCCTATTTGTTCATTGTTCATTGCATTTTTTAATGCCTTGTGTGAAATTTCTTAATGAAAGACTGAAAAACTCTAAGAAGGAAAATTAGTGTCTGTAAGTTCCCGGAAGAGCACAGGCCAGTTCACTCTGTAGGTCCTAGTATTATATTTCAAGTTATCTGCAGTAGATGCAGGGCTCAGCTGCCACTCAATGAAGTTTAAGCTTGTACTTTTCTGTCAAGTCTTTCCTCCTCTATCTGCCCTATGGCTGGCCTCTGCTCCAAGCTCTCCCATACCACTTTGTTTTTCCAGTTAGTCCATCCTGCTGCTTCCATTTTTTGAACTCACACGCGTATTATAAATATTTCCTCTTTGGTACTAAAATGCTTCATCCCTTTTCAGATGGCATTTGAGAACACCTCACCCCTCACTCTTAATGGCATATTATATTCCATTGAATGTCATGCATGTATGCACAATGGAAGGGTAACGTATATGATCACCATAAAAACACTGGTTACTATTGCTGTGGTTATTTACTCTTCATTTCAAATGCAATGGTTATAACACCATGTTTGGAAGTTTCCATCACTTCTATAATCATTATATTAAGCTTTTTCAGTCTTACTCATCTTCTTCTGTTTCCATATCTCAAACCCTTTGTTTCAGTCTAGCGTTAAAAAGGGTTGATGTTTGCTCATGAAACTCATTTCTATTTTGATGTTCCTTTATGGCAAATCCTGACAAGGTTATCAGACAGTGTAATGCTCTGCACCACTGTATAAACCCTCAAAATACATTTATTACATAAAGCTTTTCATTTGAACTCCTGCTACCCTGGTAGGGGTCTTCCTGAGTTAAACATGGCCTCTCCAAGAAAGATGTTTTTCCAGATGGTGTGAGCTCATTTTTGTTCTGCGCTTAGCTTTAGTGTTGTTTCAGGATCTAAGGATGGACTGAAGTTATAAAGCAAGTGGAAGGCTAAATCTCCAGGGAGATGGAAAAGAGTTTTTCATGAGATCTATAAATCTTCTTGATATATTCTAAAATTACAGATAGCTGCCTTGGCCAGATTTGATGCTAGCAGTCAAGAGACTAAGCACTAATTTTAGCTTTTTAAACTGTCTTAAAATGGGTTTACATTTCAGCTGGAATCTGGATGACTCATGGCAATCAGGATGTGCAAAAGACCTTGCACCAGGTATTCGTGCAGTGCAAAACAGTGTCAGTCCACAACGTCCAGTGGAGCTACTCTGGCTGGCACCAAGTCACTGACTCTGGCATACTACTTTCTGTCTGTGAAATCCAGGAAAGCAACCCTTCTGGAGCTGGGCAGCTCCACGGGCCGTATCAGAGGGCTCCATGGCTCAGCCTGGCTCAATCCTGTCTCCATGTCCACTGACCTCGTCAGTGCAGTGATGGTCAACTGCCTCTGAAACAAAATGTGAATCCTGTCAACTTTGCTGGTCTGCCCATGCAAGTACCTCAGGAGACATGTGACATGATACGGGGGAAGTGACCTCACAGTTCTGAGCGCTGACATTGGCTCCTCTCTGGCATGATGAAGGCAGGATATTTTCACGTAAGCGACGAACGAGCACGCCCTTGAATTTACTGCCATTTCCTCGTCACCCTGCAAGGCGCAGCAGATGCCAGCACTGTCTGCTCTTGCATAAACACACACCGTCAAAGACCTGGAAGCCACACGCTGGCACAGCACACAGGCAGCGCTCCTGCTCTTGTAATTAATGAACTCCTGGCAGGAGGCTGCTGGAATCTCAGCAGCCCCCAAGGAGCACATGCCAGACTGCTCAGGGGTGGCACTTGCTGAGATTAAAGACTTGGCTCCAGTGAAAAAGAAAGCGGAAGCAGCCTTCTGCCAGTAAGTGCATTTCATAAGGCCGAGGCTCAGTGTTGGTGCTCAGCACAAATTGGATTTTCTTTACTCAGCTCAGTGCTTGTCAGCATCGCTCACGGGCTCTGTAGTGTTGCCTGGTTGTCCTGTTTGGTGCCCAGAGCTTGTGGGTCAAACCTCAGTGCACCTGGAGCACCACAAAAGGCCATCTGGACATGATGAGCAGAAAAGGTTTGGCCTCCCAAGCTGTAATGCACGAACAGGCATGTGTGCCACTCCAAGAGGTCCCTGTTGCTTGAGGTTTCCATACAGTGTAGATTGTGGCATCCTCTGCTAATGATCTGGATAGCCATTTCCACTTGGATGAAATTCCTTGAGAGGACTCAAATGTAGGCCACAAGGAGTTTTGCGAGGATTCCAAGAGGAGATGTGAACACAACTGGACAAAGCTGAGATAATCTGCTCGAAAATCTGGAGTGTAATGCTGTGCTAACTTCAGGATGTTATGACACCAACTTCCTCATCTATTCAAGGTAAATGAACCCAAAACAAGATCTAGACCCTCAGTGGAGGACTGTAAATGGGCATTTTCAAAGTCAAGCCCAAAGGTTAACCCAAGGCCATCAAGGTAACTCCTTATCAAGCTTTACCTTCCCAGGCAACAACTGCCCATTTTTTTGCCATTGTGGCCCCCAGCACCCAACATCTCAGTCTGAACTGAAAGTATGAAATGCTCAGCACCAACCTGCATGGGGTGAGCAGGAAAATGTCCCACTGTGATGCCTTGCCTTTGTGAAAACTGCTGGAACACAGACAAGGTACAGTGGATTTCATGGAATGTTTTGTTCAAATGAGAATTTCTCTGGCATAAACTCAGTGAGTCTTGCTCCTAACCCTTACTTCTTCAGAGCCAGCACAGCTTTGGCCTGCTTTATGCCCCAGTTTCTAGCATCTAAGTTTTGGTTGATATTCATTACCCTTAATAATCTTCAATTTTCCAGGACTGGAGATTCCTTACTATTCATTTTAAAGTCACGGTAAACACTAAGAAACCAAATCACCTTGCTATTTATGGCTTGAATGGATTTATAGTGTTAGAAGTTATGGTTAGCTGTTGGGGAAGGTGATACAGGGAAACCTTATAAATATGATTGTTTAGCAGTAGGTTCAGAGAACATTGGGCCAGTGAGTGAAGTAGAAATGACGGGTCACTTTTGATATGGGAAGGGATGCCAGTCCAGGGACAGGATGTTAAGCAATACTAGTGACTAGGTAGAAAAGGAGTCTGCAGGATAGCAGGAAGAAGGGATTATAGAAATTAGCATAAGAAGGTAGTGCCTTATTTAAATCTAGTAGTTCTCATAGGCTGTATGTAAATTCTATAAGATTTGTGTTTCACACTGGTTAGTTACTGTAAATAGAATATTCAACACAGAATAGGATAAAATAGATTGTAACAGGAAATTCGCTCTCTGGGAACTCTCTTGGAACTACGCCAGCAGTTGGGCTGGCAACTGATAGCAAATGCTAGCACCTACGACTCTTGAGAATAAAGCACGTGTTCTATGAGCAACCCCTGTCTCCTGAAGTATATCATCTAACCATCGAGAGAACGAATCGCAATAGTTAGCCTCTTCTTTTCTGATCTTCTTTTCTTATATTTTGAATTTAGGAAGAAACTTCAGACAGGAGTGAATCCTATTTTGATGTGAGAAATGGACATATTTAAGAGGGCAAAGCAGCACTAGGTAATGAACATATATAACCAAGTAGAAAGCGTTTTTTATTTAATTTTGAAAGCAACCCACACATTGAAAAATAACCTGTAGCCCAATAACACTTTGGTCTGTCTTTTGGAGATAACATACGCAAGCGAACAGGCATTTAGGTCAAAGACTTAGTGACTCATTTCATATCTCTCTAATGAAAATAAACAAAATATTTCAGTTTATCAGGAATTTTTAAGCTCAGTATCTGTAAAACAGAAGAACCCCTGAAGTCATAGATTCAGGTTTCTAAATTTTGGTTGTTGCTGTTGTTGCAAGTATTATGGCCTTATACTGAAAATTTTAACAAAAGTTGCTATGAATTTTCCTTTAGATAGAAATACCATTAAGAGATTAATTTCCTAGATTTTTTTTTAATCCTCCTTTATCACATAACTGATATCTTGGGGTATTATTATTGCTATGAACTGATCTGAAATTCAGACCTGTAAGTCTGTAGCCATGCTTTTCATTTACTTAAATATGGATCGAATACTCCTACAGCTGGTGATAAAATAGAACTTCTATAACTTTGATGAGAAAACAAATGTTTTCGCTTCTACCAAAATCTGAGGAAACAAATAACATGTATTTGCTAATCTCTGCAGCGTATTGTCT
Source organism: Nicator chloris (assembly GCA_013400495.1). Lineage (NCBI taxonomy): Eukaryota > Metazoa > Chordata > Aves > Passeriformes > Pycnonotidae > Nicator > Nicator chloris. The sequence continues at coordinate 17,260 of WAAE01003310.1, forward strand.
TTAAGTGAGAGAGGAAAAAACAAACTTCTGTTTGTTCAAACCACTATATGAAATTAAACCTTGTCAGAGTACAGATATGGATCTTAATTTACAGGAAACAACCTTCTAAAAAAATTGTTAAATGAAACCAACTCAACTTTCACAATTCAGTTTCTCAATTTCACATTTAAGCACTTTAAGATATTATTAAAGACTGGTTTATTAAATGTTCAACCCCTCAAAAAAAACCCCAAAAAATTAATATTTCAATTGGCAGTAAATCCTCTTGAAACATAACTTTTGACATGCACTTTCAAAAATTAGAGTCAAGACTTTGATAACACTAATAAAAGGAAATAAAGTGCTTTCTACAGAAAATCTGGAGAGATCCAGCTTCAATGCTATAATATTCTATATATGAAAGTACTTTAGAGTATGTTTTAGACCCTTCAACCTTCATTTTTATTGTTCTTCAGAAATGTATACAGATAATACTGAGAAAAAAAATCTGTAAGTTCTAATTGCAAATATAAACAATTACAAAGCCATATTAAATTATACACTTATTAAACTTATTCATAGACTCAGAGAATTTTTTAGCCTGAAAAAAGCCTTTCAGATTGTTGCATCCAGCCATTAGCACACCACTGTCAATTGTTCTGTCTACTATAATATACTTCATTGAAAATGAAATTTGCGATTTTTTCTTGCATCTTATAAATCTTTATTTCACGCTACAATACCATATATTTTAACTTACAAGATGCTGAAAAGAGCTGCAAAGCTAAAAAGATGGAGAAAGGTCAAAATAAAGCTGCCTTAAAACTAAGAAACTCAACTTTGAGTTAATGATCTGTACACTAAGCATTGTCTCACTGAAGTGAAGACTGCTGGATAAAGCAAAGAAAGGGGAAGTTGAAGCTAAGGAAATGAGGAACAAAAAAAGAAAGAGAAGAAAATGTAGGGGCTCCTGGAAGCAACAGCTTATGCACTGCAGATTTCAGTTTATATCTCCTTGAAATGTTCAGTTCCCAAAAAACATATCTCCCAGTGTTGTTAGAGAGTTAGCAGCAATGTATTGATTCCCAAATATGAATTATGTCTCTGTCACACTGAAACTTACTGCTACGTAAAGGTGGTGGAAGGTGTATCTGCCTAAAGAATGATCTCCATTTGTTCTACTGCAGCTAGGCTATGTGCTGAAACCTAATGAAAGCATTGGAAAGGTGCCCATTGATTTTAAAGAGATTTGGATCTGGTCCTGAAGTGCTAAAGAGAAAAAAGCTATTCCTCCTCTCCTTTCCCAATTCTAAAATAAATTCTGAATGTGATTGCATGGTCATGCTGGAACACAGATATTGTGGTAGGAAAATAACAAATAGCAGGCATCTTTATGCCTCAGTGCTTTTGGTGTGTGTATCATACCCTAACAAACACAAATACAGACACACAGAGCACAGGTCTTGCTCACTTAAATGATTTAATTGTTCCTACATCTTTCATAGCTGACTCATGGTCCTCCTGCGTTAGGGTAAGGGTAGATTTAGATCAGATATTAGGAAAAAATTCTTTACTTTTAGGGTGGTGGGACACTGGAACCTGTTGACAGAGTACTTGTGGACACCCCATCACTGGCAGTGTTCAAGGCCAGGTTGGATGGGACTTTGAGCAGCCTGGTCTAATGGATGGTGTCCCTGCCCAAGGAAGGGGGCTTGGAACGAGATGATCTTCAAAGTCCCCTCCAACCTAAAACCATTCTATGATTCTGTGATTGCTTGGCATCAGCATCCTACTGCCTCTCTCCCCGACAGTTTGATCTCCTGGGGGTGGCGTGTGGGGTGAAGAGAGTCTGTGGCAGCTGTGTTTAGCAACATCCCACTGACAACATGGCAGAAATAGTCTTTACCACAGATGGATCTGTGTTGCTGTTTGCAATTTGTCTGAAACAAATGACTTCATAGAGGTAAAACTCTTGAACCTCTTTTCCATCCCCTGGTCAGTGCAGGTCACAGACTGGGTTACACGCACACTGCACAGAGACAAAGGAAAATTTTGTCTGGGTGCTCAGAACCCTTTTTAATCTCACCCACACTATAATAGCTCGTCCCTGTCCGACGGCAGTGCAGGGGCTGGACAGGCTTCCTGCATTGTGCTCCCAATGTCTCCTGGCTCGGGAAGTGACAACATCTTGAACTAATTTTTTTTTTAAATGGGGGTTGATTTTAAGCAACATATTTTCCAAACTGTTTTTTTAAGTGTAAGTCTAATTATTTTTTTTCTTCTTTTTTCCTTTTTTATTTTTTTTTAACCACTTGGCAGAGGAAGGAATTCCATGCAGGACCTTGAATGAGGGACACTCAGGGCAGCCAAAGATATCAGCAGCTTCTGCCAGCCACCTCTGGAAGGCAGGAGCATCTTTAAAGGCTGGATGTAGGCTCCTCCATCAGCGAGCCCTCAGCCGCAGACAGGATCAGTAACCACAACCCAGTCTGCTGCTCTTCCCACAGCAGACGGTTGTCCTTTTCCACATGTCCAGGTACGATGTTTCTGGGACAAATTTGGGGGTATTCATCACCAGCGGTGAGAGGGTGGAAGCAAAGTTGCATCCAAATAAAGGACCACCATGTGTTGGGGCTTCAGTAGAAAGGTCTCGTGTTTACCGTCCTGTTCATGCAGGGAGAGATTTCCACTGTATTTTCTCCTCCTGGATGCTAAAAGTCATTTGAAGTGATGTGAAATGGGCAGACAAAGTTTCATCTCCCCCCACTGCCTTCTCACCTTTGAGCCTCCTCTTGTGGAGCTTCCTTGGCACATCCTGAGTCTGCACGACAGGGAAGAGGACTTGGCCAGCCCCAGCTGCTTCAGGCTTGTTGGCTTACCTTGCACGGAAAATCAACTATCATCCACTGAGGTTGTTTCGCCAGCCCCAAACACCCAAATGTCAAGAAAAATGCTCCCAAATATAATAAGAGAGGGTTAAAGCCCGTAAAATTACAGTGTGTTAGATCGTCAGTGGGTGTGCAACTGTTTCTTTGCAACTCATGGTCAGACACTCCTGCATGCCAAAGAGGACAAGTTTCCCAAAGGGATTTTCCTTTCCTTAGGCTTGTCTAGGGAAGTGGGGTGGTGAAGATGCTGCAAGATGCTCCCATGGTCCACACCATTGGGACAAGATGAGGTCCCATGCCATGTGCAGGGCTATCACCTATTGCAGCGCTTGGGAGGNGTGGTGAAGATGCTGCAAGATGCTCCCATGGTCCACACCATTGGGACAAGATGAGGTCCCATGCCATGTGCAGGGCTATCACCTATTGCAGCGCTTGGGAGGGTGAACCCAGATTCTTCACAGAGGTTCAAGTTTTTCTCACTTTGTGAAATTTTCCACCTCCTTCACAGACAGGGTTTTCTGGCTTTAGGCTGGTTTCCATGAGGCTGGATGGGAAAGCTTCACAGCAGCAGGATGTTTTATTGCTGCCTTTTGTATTTTGCCCAGACAGCATTCCTCTGACCATGTGCCCAGTGTCAATGAGCGTAGATTTTTCTTTGGTGCTTTGGGTGCTTTTATCTTCCTGAAAAGCCAGCTCCAAAGAGCATGACTGGCAGGTAGCTACTATTTAAGCTAGTATTTAAGCCAGGACTCACTGCCAAGAACCGATTTCTACCCAGAGAGATCTGGATCTTGCCCTGCAGCAGAGGAGCATTTGCCATGTGGCTCCCTCAAGCAACATGATCAACTGCAAGTAAGTCCTGACACCCAGCCTAATGTCGCTGGCTGTGTTCCTGAAGCAAGGAGGAGCTTTTAATCTAGATTTGGTGTTTTATACAAGGACAGAAAGCTCATAAGAGGTATAAGCCCAGAGAACATCTTGACTACAGCCAGCTTTCTAGCTCCAGGAAAGTTACAGCCCCGCTTTTCTGCATTAGTCTTGGGTCTGTCTCACGCCTTAACCTTTTACATTAGGCAAAACTAGGCTGTAGTTAGTTTTTAGCACCTCCGCCTCTCCAAGACCTAAGCTAGAAAATAGTTGTTTTAAGCAACATAAATTTAGTTTCAGGCTGTAAATTACATATTTTTCATCGTATAGGTTCCTTTACACTGACAGTTTTTGTACAGGTCTGAACAAAAACATTAGTCTGTAAAGGTCTGGGCTTTTAGGATTGGGTAAATAAGGAAACTGGGGAAGGGAAGTTTATCATAAACATCCTTTCATTGCAGCTGAAGTACCAAGCTCAGGCTTCCTACAGTAAAATGTTAACTACGATAACAAAACAATAAACCTTAGATTGAGCTAAGAATTGTATTTAATATTTAGAGATCATGCATAATAATCAAATGGTACTATACTAAAATTTTGCTCTGAGGGACCCTTATGCCTTTGCACCCTAACCTTTGATTTAAACCTCAGAACAAAGTGGGCAAAAGGAGTCAAACCAGCAATTTTGTATTAAGAAAGAGGGGAGAAGTTTTTCACAGGGGCCAAGTAGCAGTTAGCTCAGCAGCAGGTGGCAGGGAGGGCTCAGGCTTTGCTGCACAAGTGTTTCTTATGAAAGAAGCAGGATCAGGGGTGTGTTTCAGTGCCTCAGCTATTTTCACGTGTGCCATTTCATTTGTGCCATTTCACAGCAGAGGTGTTCAAAAATTGTTGAACTACATTAGAGCACCTATTACCAAGACTGCCACTGAATTTGATCTAAATCCCCAGAAATCTATTGGGAAACCATCTCATTGATACAGGAGCAGACAGGAGCACAGTCTTAAACCTGAAATTTTGCCATTAAAGGATTCATATGCCCGACATGGGGTCTGGTAGCCTCCAGTCCTGCAAAAATATTTAACAATTTAATGTACTTTTCAACACTATGAGATTGTGGTGATTAGCAAATGCAGTTTTGGCAGGAGTTGATGCAAATTCTTCGCCAAGTTCTGACCCTGCCACCCGAAGCACACTCAGCCCTGCTCCACACCGATGTAAAATGCTGTGTAAATGCAAAGTGCTGATCAAGAGGTCAGGGTTGCAGAGCCTGGGCTATGGATGGGGAGAACATCTCCCAAAAGCAATAAACCCCACTGCTGCCTGTCTTCCCTGCTCCCAGCAGCAGCATCTGGCTTCTCCAGAGCTTCTGTCCTGCTTCCCTTTATGCTTTGGGATTTTGCCCGTGGAAAATTGATCTGTGTTGATGCAAAAAGAAAAGAATTGGAAATCTGGCTGATTGCCATGTTATACCAGTACCCACAAGACAGGTGAGCACCAAAAATAATCAAATTTCAGGTAGCCTTTTGACTTCAAGGCACACTGCAGGTGGCTGAATGAGATGGAGCTAAGAATGTCATGCTCCATGGTGAGATGTAGGACAATACTTTAAGACTCGGAAATATTGGTATCAGGCTTAGCAGTGCAAATATGACAAGCAAAGAGGTGAAACTCAGCACACAGATACCATACCACAGAGGTACCAGTAAGAGAAGGTTAACCCTGGGCACATCACAGGAATCTCCTATAGGTGTGTTAAATGTGGGAGTGAGGGGGCTGCAGGAAGCTTGGGGCAGACCCAAGGAAGGAATTTGCCCTTCCAAAGGATGACCCAATGCCCCTGTAAGATCTACAGCCTGAAAGGGTGGACCATGCATACAGCAGCAGAGGTGGCTGTCCATGCTTGGCTGCAGATTTTGTGAGCTTTTGCTTGCCAGAGCCCTGAAATGGAATATATAGCACATGTCATTGCTGCCTCTCGGACACAACAGTCAGAAGCTTTTATCCAGTTCTTAGTTTCCCCTTTGTTTACGTATCCTGCATGGGAATAGAAGGTGATTATAAAGGCAAAAGTGTTTACATAATGTTTATCTTCCAAGGCCCAAAGTGAATTCACTTGAAAGATTCCAAAGTTAACTTCAACAGGCTTTGGACCAGTGTCTTAGGGAAAAGATGCAAACTTTGATTTGCAATCTCCTGTACCATCCAGTTGATTTAGTTTGGAAGGCTAACTTGTAATTTAGCACTTAAAACATTTTAACCACTGTTACTGAGGAATTTTAAACCTAAGCAGTATACAAAGTCATTACTCAGGGACTCTTTCAGAGAGTCAAGATTTTAATTTGCATTTAAGTCATGATTTTACCAAGCACTGACTTCCTTTCTAGGTGGGACTTTAAATTCAGAAAACTGATAATTTATGTTTCCATATCTAGGAGAGGACTAGAAAGCCTCTGCTGATGTTCATGAAGTCTAGCCTTATGTTAGATTTGAAGACTGTGGCAGCTTTGTTTATGCTATAGTTTGGGAGAGGATTGCCTGTCTTTTCAAAATATCTTCAGCCTTAAACTGTTCATCACTGGACTTAAAAATAGATTTATGTCTTCCTATTTCACTACAATGACTTCTTTTTCTCTGTGAGACAACATGCAAAATAAAAGTAAAGAAAAAGCTACTTTTGGAAAAATTTTTCAGAGAAAAAAAGGTCGTACATTTTTGAGGATTTTAAAAAATTGCACTCATTTAAACTTATTATAGTATCATTTTTACAGACACAGTGAATGTTTTCTAACAAGAACTTTCTCTTAAATAAAAATGAAACCCACAATATCATAATGAACTGGTAGAAGATTACCTTCCAGAATATCCAACAGTTTTCAGCTGCCCAGTACTAACTATTGTCAGCTTACTGCTGACTTAAGGATTTGAACTAAATCCTTTTAGCAGACAACTGATTTCTCATTGTATGTTGCAAAAAGTGCATGCTTGAGAGAACTACACATATTTTCTATAACCAGAGTATCTGAAAAAGGCTTCTATTCTAAACCTTTCTTCTGGAGCCATTTCTTTTCTTTCACCTTATCTCTCTGAAGGGTGTGAGAATGTTTCTTTCAGTCTTTGCACACTTACCTTACCTGGGTGTCTTACCTGAAAGCCGTTTTCCCATGGGATAGCTGAGGCTGAAAGTGGCCACTGGTGGCTCTCAAGTCAAGCTTTGCTCAGTTCAGGGCTAACTCCAAAAGGAATTCAAGTTGCTCAGGACCATGTCTAGCTGTGTCTTGAGCTTCTCCAAAGAATGCTTGTCCAAGGATGAAGCTTTCTCTCAGGGCTGCACCACTCACCCAGGGGATTTTTCCCCCCTTACATCCAGCTAGCATCTGCCTTGCTGCAAATCTCAGTTGTTGCTTTCTGACCTTTCCCTGAGCACCTCAGAGCCCCTGGCTGAATCTAATCTATAACCAGACTTCTGGGAGTGAAGGACAGCAACCATCCTTCCTTGCCTGCTGCCAGCTCAGACAGGACATCACCACTTTGGTCAGTGATGCCAAGTGCCCACACAGGTAGCTCTCTATCTCAAGCACTCAAGGACACTTTCTGGTATGCACCAAAATCTCCTAGGGCTCAAAATCCTGGGAAGCACCTTCCTCTTCCTGATTCCAAGGGATTTGGGTGTTGAAATGTTGGTCTCTGCCACACTTGCTGTCTCACTTGCAGATGTTTACAAAGTCTGGGCTATTGACTCCTACACCTTAGTCCCATTCTAAGTGTCCCTCAAGTGTGTTTAAAAAGGTAGTAGAAAGAATGGAGAAT
>WAAE01003311.1:0-26750 GCA_013400495.1 Nicator chloris
AGATTAATTTAAATTAATCTTTTCCAGAACACCTTCTTGAAAAATCAGTTGATCTATGGAAAGGGAGCCAGCCAGAGACAGTCCTTGAAACAATCCTTTTGATCTGAATACCCACCTAATGCAAAGGTCAGACACAGACTGCATCTGGCTGCCATCTTTTAAGTGAACAATTTCAATCCTGTTCCACATCCCCATATACTCCTGCAGGGAAAATACAGAGTTAGGTTTAAGTCTCAAATTATTATCTTCTTCAAATACAAATCCTAGGTAACACATTCTGCTAACTGCACCTAATATGTAACAACAGCATCAGAAAATGGAAGGAAGGGAGAGAACAGTTCATTCACTATGGAGTTTTGTTTGATAAATGACATCTTGTCCAGGTGCTGTCTTAGCAGTAATTTCCAGTTTGATTGAATAATTGGGAAAGAAACACATTGCCCCATTCATTCCAAGTCCATTAGCAGTAAGGGGAGGCTAGCCTGCTTCTCCACAAAACATGCATGTGTTGCTCGTATTCTGACTGCTATAAATTGTGCAAGTGAGGATGGGATTTCAGGAATTGAGTGGTGTGATAGAGCAGGCAAAGCAATAGGAATAAAACTGTGAGAGGATCTTTCCCTTTTTTTTTTGACTGAAGACTACATGGTGTCTACCTAGTATGATGTCAATTGAGATCAAAGCTTTCAAACAGCATCTCCAGTGGTAGACTGGTTTAAAGAAAAGTGTACAAGGAAATAGTAGAGGCATAGAAAGGATGATAGCTTCCAAGGCTCGTTGGGAAGATGAAATGATGGGAGGACAACGCCATTCCACCAAGTGGTCTAAGTGACAAACTGTTTAGATTGTCAAAAACCCATTTGGCTGTCACCCAGCACTGAAGAGAAAATAAAATCCATTGATGTTAATGTTGTCAAATGACCAAAAGTGCTGCTTGATGTTGAGATTGCTGACCCATTCTGGGCCTTGCTTTAATCTAAGCCTGCCCAGACTCACAGATTAAATGCTCAAGTGCACATTCAACTGGGCTATCACCAACAGGCTCTCTCAGAAGACCAGTTCCACGTGTAGGACCATTCATCCAGGCTGATGGAGTAGAACAGAGCACATACTCTTCTAGGATATGTTAGAAAAGACCACAACTCTTAGCCCTTCCTCATTTCTGAAAAGTGAGACTGTAATTCCAAGCCTCATATGTTCACGGCTGTAAGCTTTAAATGTAAGTTACCAAGGTCAGGGTCTGGGAAGATATATTCTAAATTGCAAAGAGGGACGGGAAGTCAGAGACAGAGACTCCTCTGAACTCCCTGTTGGCAAGCTTTGTTCGCTCCCTGTTGAAGGTGCTGGCTTTAGGCACCCATTTTTGGTTGCCTTACTCTATCCACATTCCAAGAGCAGGCATTATAACAAATATTAGAATGCAAGCATCCTTCACGGAGAAATCTGGTTTGCTGAGTACTTCAGAACTCATTTTCCCTTCCAGCTTAAACAGGGGGAGCTTTACTCCTTTCAGCTGTGATTTTTACCTCATAACATCCTTAGTGCAGTAGAAAACAGGCGACCTGGTTGTAAATTAAGGTCAGAATTGCCGCATGTGTACACATGGTTTCTACCATCAGATAAATACACAGATAAACATGTGGTAGCTATTTTAATCAATCATACCCTGGGAGCTTTGCCCACTGTGTTCCCAAGAACAGGGCGCAAATGCAGCACTCTAAAGAAATTCCACACATTGCAGCAAGTGACCCCTTACCAAAACCAGGGCTGAGAAAAACTGTCATTTCCTTATTAGAATCACATGTCATCACCTTGCCAGCTACATTCTTGAATGCTCCTCAGCTCTTTTTTTGCACTGGCTTCCTACAAACACTGCACATAAAACCAGGGTGACTCACAGCATCCTTCTATGTCAAACAATTCTCCGAAAAGGCTGTGCTGGAGTCATTTGATGCCGTGTTTGCTAGTGCCCTGGAGGCCTCCAGGCAATCCCCGAGTCAGCTGAGTTCATGTTACCAGAGATAAGTAGCTGGCACTCAGACTGCATGCCTGCACAATTTTGACTTCTTTTCAGTCATAAAGTCATTTCCCAATTTATGTGGAAATCACATATTGCTCACCAAATATAGGAATGAGTCACGTTGCAGTCAATATTCTCCAGGTGCCCTATGGTCAGGTCTGACTGGGGACTGATTCAGAAGCTCCTTTTGGCTTTGGTTCTTCCTAGCTGAGCTATTTGCAGCAAGCAGTGTTTGTGTTTGGCAGATAACCATATTGCAAGTGTGAGTAAACACTAATTATTTACAGGATAGATAATTTCCCAGGGGAGCAATGATCCCCAGGATTCCTCATTTTCCCATTTTCTTCTTCTGTCTCCTCAAAATTTGGATTTTTGCTTTGTGAAGAAAGTTTCTCAGAGTTTAGAAGTGGAAAATGCTAAGAGGGTCAGAGAGGAAACATTCTGGACAGCACCGTCAGGGAAGTCTGTTTGCAAAACTTTGAGGACTATATTAAAACTGGAACTGTGCAGAGTGAGGTTTTTACTTTTTTACCTTGGATCCAAGTGTACGCAGCTCCCTTCATGTTTTTAGGAAGTATTGCTTCAAAGGAGCTCTGAAACTCCCTTTTAGATGATGGATTTGTGTTCTCCAAAGCGAAGATCTCCAGCAAGACTGCTGAAAAAGGCAATGAACTATGTGAATAACAAGGCTTTATTTACTCAAGTCCTGTTAATCTCAGCCCACTCTCAAATGATTAGCAGGGTGTCTGCTGGAGGAAGCTGTGGTGCTCCACATGCAGTTGGCCTTGCCTGCACTTTCAAGGCATGATCAAGCGGCTTTTTCCGTGGGCCCCAGAGGACGGTGTGCTATGCCTCAGCATGAGGAAGCAGAACAAGGTCCTCCAAGGGAACTTGTCAGTTCTCTCCAGGATGGGAGATGAAGTTATGCTATCCAGATGAACACTCTCTTGCTATTGACAACTGGGTGAGCATTCACTAATGTTTAAGTGAAACCGAAGCTTCGAAGTTAATGTTTAAATTCATTCTGTGTAAAAGTTGCAGTGAAACCATGAGTTTTTATCTCTGAATTTTTTTATTGATAATGAGAAGCTTTATAATATTAGAATTCACATTTTGTGCAGCAACATATTAAAATTTCACTGGAGGTTAGGTTGGTCATATAGAGAGACAATTTTTAGGAGTGTATCTGAAAACTGGAGGTGGGACTTTAAAGACCATTTTTATACCCAGAAATTGGAGCTCAGCCAGTACAAGGCTGTGATTCCAGAAAAGTAAAAATCCGCTTTGCAAAAGAAAGAGAAATTTTAACCTTTGCCTGTTTCTGTTTGGATTTGAGGAAGAGTACAGACTGATTCTTAAATCCTATATATCATATATGTTCCAAGACACAATAAATCCAGTTGCATGACTAGTCTTTACTGTCTGGTGGTTGTGCCAGCCTGTACGGTGGTCACCAGAGTATTTTTGTGCCATTTCATTTGTGCACTCCAGCCCTCTTGTGTGGATGTGAGGCTGCAATTTCAGCTTTTTGGGCTTTCAGAAAATGAAGAAAAATGTCCTAGGGATGGAATAGGAACTCACAGCAGGAACACAGTTTCAAGCAGGGAATCCACTTAGTACTGGAGCAGTTTAGGACACATGAACACTGGAAAAGCAAAAAATTTTTATAGGCAGATTGCTGTGCTGGAATAGCTACTGGCTGCCTGAAAGCCCAGCCATTGTTTTGGAGCCACTTTAGGTCACCTCCTGTAATGTCAGTAAAGACAGCCCAACAGTTGGTGAAATCCTCCATCACGCTAGGTTCCCATGTTTCTCATGGTGATGTCAAGTGAGAATTCAAAGAGAAAGTCAATTGACCTGTTATTATACTGATACAAGATAAGTGTGATCTTCCTAGTGCACCCAAAATAATCCTTTTCTTTGAAAACGTGTTACTGCGTGTATCCGTGCTCAAGGGCAGCCCTGAGAGTGCATGAGATAGAATGAAAAAGCCATCATGCATCTCCCCTTCCTGTTAAGGAGATTGAGTTCTGTTCTGAGCCAGAACAGCTTGCATAAGAACATAAATCCAAATTATGGAAGTTATTTTGATAATGGTGTCATGTTTCAGCAAGCTTTGAGAATGACCATGTCAGATACATAAGGACTCTGGAGAACTTTTGGATCTGTTAATACCAGAAATTTTGAGTCTACAATCCTTGTGCTCATTAAAATGAGGCCACTGCAATAGGCTAGCAGTATTTCACAGTAAGCAAAATTGTTTCATAAGCATGAACACAATTCCTCTGTGTCAGTGCCCTTTTGTCTATAAATAGCCATATTTTGCATCCTGCCTTTCACCCTTTAAAAAAAACCAAACGGACAAACCACAAACAACAAACCTTCCTCCCCCTGCCCCAACCAGCCAAGCCCCAAAGCATCAATGGAGCACAAAGAAGCTCGTCTGTGCCAGCTAACCAGCTAGTTTGGTGTAGCATAAGGTGCAGGAAAGGAATGAATGTGACTTGTTGTGACTGATTAAGAGGGGCAAGGCAGGAGCATGGGGAACAATGAGTGCATGCTGTGTGGAGTGTGCATAGTCCTGGAAAGTAAGAGAGTGAAATGCTGCTGAAATATTGATAGGGTGGATAGGATCTGGAATGATTGACGGCATGTGTGTGTGTCTTGGCAAGTTTAATTGGATTTGTTGGGGTAGAGGGTGGAAGAATGTGGTGCATTTCCTTTTATGGGTCTCTTTCTTTCAGTCTCTTCTTTTCTTCCCTATAGAATTGACATTCAATGCATATACTTTTCATTGTCTGCATAGAAAACCTGGTCTTTATTCTCCTAAATTTTAAGGTTGAGGGAGCGGCGTAGAGGGGATGAAAAGAGATGTAAAACAGCTTTCATTGCTTTTTATTTACTACTTGTCTTCACTCTTCAGTGAGCAGTCATGCCTAGTGAGAGTGGTGACTTGGAGGGGAAAGGAAAAAAAGAGTATGTAATTGAATGGTGGCTAAATGAATTTCAGTAGTATTATGCCCATCCTAACAGGAATTCTTCCATGAGGACTTGTGTATATGCTCCACTGAGTATTACTGGGTTTTTCTTTTTGGCTTATCATCAGTAGCCAGATTCCCATCTTCCTGCCAGAAGATGGGAAATTGGGGCTCTATGCACAAAGGTCTTAGTGAGGGATGAAGTCCAGGTCCCTCAAAATGCTGATCACCCCGGTGCCCATTGAGCCTCCTAACTTCTGCTGAAACAAGTAGGTGTCTGTGGAGAGCTGCCTCAGTTGCTTTGATGGTCAAAGCCTGGAGTTCCAACAAGTTTCCAGCCACAGACTCTGCAAGTCTGTCTTTTAGCCTTCTTTTCTCCCTCATGCTTTTCTGCAGCACAAGCATACTGTGCTTTTAAGCAGAACTGTTGAACCATCTGTTCTCTCCCCAAGTGTGACTTCTCATTCTGGTATAAATCAGTAGTTCCTCTGATGTCAAAACTAGAAAGCAGAAAACCACTCTTGATTGCTGATTTCTGTAAAGTTGGGGGGTTTATGGGTTTTGGCTTGTTTTCTGTTGTTTACAGGGCTTTTTTTGTTTTGTTTGGGTTTTTTTTCATTTTTTGGATTTTGGTGTTGTAGGTCAGAAATGTGATGCTGAGGATTACAAAGTGAGAAACCCAGTTGCTGCTCCTGGGCTTAATGGGAGAGAAGCCTATTGTGAGTGTGAGTGAAAGAGCAGTGAATCCAGGAGGCTTCTCTTGTGTGGTGAAAATGGACAACTACTGATAGAGGACACTGCATTAAAAGGTAAAAATTTTCACTTCCTCCTGTTCTAAGTTCAGTGTGACTCACTAGGCAAAGACTTGGTAATCCCTTCTCCAACTTGTGATCTGTCCAAGCCCTTGGGCGTATACTTCAGAGCTTTTGTTTCTTCCCTTCTTTCTGCTTCACTCTGCCCCGTGAGCAAGCGTAACAGTCTGTGAAAACCAATGGGTTGGTAGCTATAAGGAGGGAGGACTTGATGACATGTTCAGTCATCTCTGAAGAGATGAAGCCAAACATGTGTCTTAGTAGCAGGGTATTTTTGGAGCTGTTTGTCTATTTTCAAATAACAAGTTTAATGTAATAATGTCATTACACAGCTCTAAATTCAAGGATGTGTTTTCACTGGAACACAATAGAAGCTAAGCTATCACTCAGATAGCTCATTTTCATTGCAATAACAGCCAGTTTCACTGGGAGAAGTATTTCTGAATTTTGTGCTTTTACTTACTTAAGGCTACTTTGGTGTGAAAGAAATGTGTCTTCCTGAGAACAATTAAAGGCTTCTGGAGAAAAAAGAGGCAAAGCATAGGAGAACAGTCTGGTTGTTTGTTTGATCTAATTTGTTTTTATTAGTGTGTAAGCTAAATTCAATTTGTGAGTAAAATTGTTGATGCAAGAAACCACACATCATTTTTCTGCTCCGGTTGTTGTACCTCCTTTCTTATGAAAAACCTGCATTTCAGGGGAGAAAACCCAAACAGCAGAGATATCATTCATGAAGAGTCAACCAATGTCTTTATTGCTTTACTAATCAACAAACATCTATCTCTGCTTGCTGCAAATTTGCTCCCATTGCACCAAATGTTAACTCTTTAATCTTAGCACCCTCTGCTGTGAACAGCTATAACAACATCATACTGAATTGTTCTTGGTTTGTAACTTCTGTATTTCTTTTGTAATAAAGGGTCTACAAACGCAATAAAACTTGTAATCAATGGAGCTGCATGCATATGATATGAGAAATGTATTGTTTTTCTTGTGTTAATCTGGAAGGTAACTTTCTTTTCAAATGTTTACTGAAGAAACAATGTGTAGAATACAAACAAAAGGTTCTAAATGGCTGTAGATTACAGAGGATCCCAAACCATAATCTTAACCTTTGCATAAGAGAAGTGTAGGAAGGCAACCTTGCGTCAATCTGGAGATCAGCTCCAGGTTGCTGAGTCCGTAAGAAAAAGCCTATATTTGCCACATGCACTGATCACATCACACGTACCTCTGGTGATACCACTTGTAAAATGTCAAAATAGACAAGAAGTGAAGAGTGAGTGTAACATATCTGGGGTACGTGGGCACACTATCACCAGATGGACAAAAGAGATGACTGTCCCACTCTGCTCTGCATGGATGTGGCCTCACCTTGAGTCCTGGGGGCATCACAATATAAAAAAAATTATAAGCTGTTAGAGAGCATCCAAAGGAGGGCCACAAGGATGGTGAAGTGTCTAGAGGTGAAGCTGAATGAGGAGTGGCTGAGGTCTCTGAGTCTGTTCAGCCTGGAGAAGAGGAGACTGAGGGGAGACCTCACTGCAGTTTCAACTTTCTTGTGAGGGGAAGAGGAAGGGCAGGCACTGATCTCTTCACTCTGGTAAGCAGTGGCAGGATTTGAGGAAATAGCCTGAAGCTGAGGTGGGGGAGGGTTAGGTTGGATATTAGTAAAAGGTTCTTCACCAGAGGGTGTTTGGGCACTGGAACAGCTCCCCAGGGCAGTGGGCACAGCACCAGCCTGACAGAGCTGAAGAAGTGTTTGGACAGTGCTCTCGGCTTCCTGGTGTGACTCTTGGGGTGTCCTGTGCAGGGCCAGCAGTTGGACTCAATGATCCTGATAGGTCCCTTCCAACTCAGCATATTCTGTGTTTCTATGATATCAGCCTAATTTATAATAAAAATATTGCAGGGATTATTCTTGAAAATAAAACTTTGTTATTGTATCTTTCCAGTAACCTGTTCAATTTTTTTAATCTGTCAGTGACAGGAGAGGATTACATTTGATTGTAGCAGAGGTACAGTCTGACAACTGAAGGAAGAAACTATTTCTAGAAGGTAAGTTAAGAATGACAAATTCTTTCACATTTGATTACAAACAGAAAATCTCTTTTTCCTCTGTAATGAAGCTTTTTGCTATAGATCCTCAGTTGGAAACGCTGTTTCTAATGAACCTTTCTTCTCCTTCATCTCACATTTCAAACCTTTCTCCAACTCTTGTCAGGCTTGGAGGCCAATATGATGGCTTTCCCAGAAGGGTGTTTTTGAAAAATGCAGTAATTTGAGAATACACATAAGCAGTTCACTGTACTTTCAGTGTCTTCCTTTAAATGATTAAGTATTTGATATCAACCCTCCCTTCACAATTTCTGTTTTCTAGAAGGCAGCATGTGTAACAGCAATAAGAGTCAGAATCAGTCTTGCCCTTCTCACTCCTCCAACTCTATCTGCTGATCACTCATGAGAGCTCTAACATCAGAGCTGCATCTGAGCATTGTTGAAGATGTGGAGCAGTGAAATCTTTTTTTGTCAAGCTTCCAAGACCAAATAGCAGCAGAGATGTGATTTTGAATATGTTGCTAATACTGCTCTCTTGATCTCAGAACACTTTACAAACATTAACTAATTAAGCTTTAAAATGACAAAGTTAGTTTGCATTAATGACACCAATTTAGCAAACGAAGAAGTGGAGGTAAACAAAGGGAAAGTGAAATTACCAGTCAGGTGATGAGTGAAGGTCAGAGGAAAGTCTCCTGTTTTCTGTTTATTCTGGTTTTATGTGATCTCATTGAGAAAATTTTTCAGTGGAGTTTGCAGCCATTTTAGTTTTAAAGGTCTGGACATTTTATCACAATCTTGAGCTTTTCTTACAAGAATCAAGGTAATATAAAAGCTCATAGAAGTAGTAAACATTTTTAGGCTCTCAGGTCCAGCTTTGATTTTCAAGAGGCAATTTTTTATAGCAGAATGGGGCCAGCAGTGGTTGTGGGGTTTTCTGTGTTGTGAGCCTTTTTTTCTCATTTGTGTTTTTCTGGTCATGCTAGATTGACAGAAAAGTGCCTTAACCTTCAAAAAGGGAGCTCCTTCATGTGGGCTTGACACTGCCAATGACACTTGATGTCATGCATCTATCCCACCCTTCCTATGGGAGGACTAAGGCCTTCTCAAGGGATTGCTCTGCTCTGATGATCCCAGCCAGTCTGTAAGCCTCAGGGGCTGTTACAGAGTGGAATGGTTTAGAGTCAGGGGAGCAACCCTGGATTAAAATCAGTGTTAAAAAGTGGAGGATCAGGCACACAGTAAGTGAATCATGCAGAGCAGTCCTGACCCAAACAGAGGATGACAGCTTAGAACAGGTTCCTTAGAGAAATTAGGTTATCCTTGGAAAGGGAGGTCTCAAAGCCAAGCCTTATACTTTCTTAATGGGTTTCATTAGGAAGAAATAAAAGGAACTGGAAAAAAAAGACATGTAGCTTAAAAGGGAATAGCTTCGGCACAGTCTAAAGTTTGTTCCATTTTTCAATTAAAGAAGCCAGTGCTGCCTTGAAATTCATGTCCCTTCAAAGTTCAAGGAGGCCTGTATTGTTGGCCTGCTCACTCAGAACGCTCCAGCCACTTATTGTATGTGGAATGCACTCCAGGGACTGACTGAAAAAATATGATTTAGTGAAAGCTTGTACCCAAAACACATCATTGGCCTCTGATCTCTGAACATTTAAATATTTCAAGCTTACAAGCGGACGCTGTCACGAGGACAGACCCTGATCCCTAGCTGATTCTAGAACATCTGTTGAGGCATTTACCAAGTTAATAGATTAGCTATGAGAATCAGGCAGGTGTTTTTCACCAAAGGCAGAAAACATCAAAATCAGATTGCCCTCCAAGTCTTTCAGCACAGGCAATCGAGTTAGAATGACTCATAGAGTCTAACAGATAATAAAACACACATAACATTTGCTTTAAGGTACAGGTGGGGATATTTTGTACTGCACTTAGGAGAAAGAAAAACTAACTCTATTTGGGAATAGAGTAATTGAATACAGATGGGAGGAGGCAAATGAAAGAATTTAGCAAATATCTCAGTGGAATAGCTAATGGGAACGAGACAGAATAGGAAATTAAAAATTATTCGAAGCAGATGGACCATTCTTTGAGTTTTTTAAAATTTATTAGGGCTGCAAAAAAAATGTGTCTGTTTATTTTCCACGGCCATGAAATTAATGACTTGGTGAGTTGTGCTTGTGCAATTTTATGACTGCCATGTCATTTGTCATAATTTGGGTTCTGTTTGATATGGATTTATGAATATTTCCTCCCCCTAGCATGATTTATGGGTGTTGGTCATATGTGAATTAGACTGTCACCTTTAGTATGAAAAAGTACAAATGACAGATTATTAAAAAAAAAAAAGTGCTCAAGTCCTTAGTGCTGGAAAGCAGAGTTCACAATTCCCTGCTCAGCTTCTTCCTTGGAAGTTTTTGTTTGGAGCTGACGATTAAATGTTTGGACTTGAGTCAAGCATATGGAAACATTGAGAGGGCTTGAATAGATCTGAACTCATCTGAACTTCACCTGTGAAACTCAGCTTGAGTCATCCTTTCCTTGTATTATGCATTGAAAAAAAAAACCCTCTATGCTGCTTGCTGTAGGAACAACTGATTTACTGTACCAGAGCAGCAAGTTGGCCTTGAAAATTTGCTGTCCTGCTTCCAGTAGTGGCTAGCTCTGGGTGAAGCTTCCATGAAAAGTGGAAATAATCTTACACAGTATGTTCAGTTACGCAGCACTGCATAGTTGAAGGAGTGAAGTTAAAGGACATATGAAACAGGCTGGATTCCTGTAATAATAATAGTATTGTAGGTTTAGATCCAAAGCACTAACTTTCATACTAGCTGTTATCACTTCCATGAAAACTACTGCTCTTTGCTATTTGTTTTGCAATGTGTAGCAACAGCATACACCAATTTAGCACAGAAGGAGAAGCACAGTTGCTCCTGGTTTTGAGCCACCTGACTTCAAGCATGAAACTGTGGCACCTGAGTTAGTACCTAATCACCCAAGGCTCCCCCATTGATGCTGGAAAGTGATATGCACCTCCAGAGGCTAATTTGGCCCACGTGTTTCATCCATTGACTATGCAGGCAGACAAAAACAGTACCCCTTCCTCATTTAGCTCCTCAGTTTGGCCTAGAAATTCATGTGGGAGGAATTAGAGCCCAGCATGGGACACAGCTTTAAAAAGAAGGAACAATACACCTTGCATGTCAACAACACATTGCCAAGCATCTTGCATTCTGAGCTAGCAAATGTTTCCTTTATGAGGGATACAACTGGTTCCTTCTACAGTTCTTAGACTGTATGCTGAAGCCCATTTACTGGAGCCCAGACAGCATTGCTTTTCCAGTGGGAGGCTGATAATTCTTACTGAATATCTCTGCACTTGTGGAGAAAGGATGGCTATTTTACAGGGAGCCACCAGGTCAGTCTTTGCACGTCTTGCTAGCACTATTACCTCTCAGGCTAATTGAGCTCCTCTCTTTTTTTTGCTTGTTTTTTTTTAATAGTTAGTCAAGCAAGAACCTGCATTAGCAGGTCATGTCTGCTGTTGTGATGGTAGCTGAGATGCTTTTATGCAGCTGCACAGAACTGGACTACCTTGCAAAAATAAACCCAGATCACCTGTATTTGAATTAAAGAGTAAAGTCCAGTAATCTTGGAATCGCAGAGTCATTTAGGTTGGAAAATACCTTTAAGGTCATTGAGTCCACCATTGTTACTTTGCTGACTCAGGAACCTGCACAACTTTTGGAGAAAGCTTGGCTTATCAATTATGGTATGTTGATATGTATCAGAAATATTCTATTTGCTTCAGCTGATGAAACTTGTATTCATCTAGAACATCTAATCAACCGATTCCTAGGCTCCGAAGTTATTTTCACAGTGTAAAAGTAGCTGATCAGTTGTCTGGCAGTTCCAAAGTGAAAATTTTTCAGAAGACAGAAAACTGAAAAAATTCAGTTTCAGTCAAGTAAAATATTTTGCTTAAATGAAAATAAAATGCACTGCCTAGGATTTACCTATGTTTAATAAGTTTTTTCCTTACTTGAAAAAAGCTTCTGAACAAGCTCCTTATGAATCTTTTTCCAGAAACAGTTTTTTAAAATTAGCAGGAGTCAATAATTTCAGTCCTTTTCCAATATTTGAGGTTTTTGGGGTTTTTTTCCCTTTATGGAAATGAGGACAATAGAGCAAATTTGCAGAACCTTTTGTTTCAACAAGCCTGCAGTTATGCCCTCCAATTTTTTTTGTTAGAGCATTGAGTCTAGATTAATTCTCTTAGTTACTTTTCTATTTTTTCACTTACTGATGGATTGTCTTGTAAATTTTGCATTATGTTTCACCATGTTTTGAAGTCAGTGAACTAAACACAAAATCCTTTTCTGTAAAAACAGTTACACTAGGTTTGGGGTGGAGAGAGGAGAATATGAGCTGTTGGCTAACAGAAGTGTTCTCATTGAGCTTAGATTGAAGCTATTTTGACTGTATCTGGCACTTAAAAGGCCAACCTGCTCCTACCCTGTTACCATAAAGAAATTTGCCAGGAAGGCAGGTGTCTAACTATACAGGCAATCAGATTACAGAGCAAAGTAATCATGATTTTTGATTTCCAGCATAGGTTGCCACATTATCACATGTACTTTGGAAGAGAGGGAGAAGTAATCAGAGCAAGATAAGGACAAGGGTGGAGATCATTTGAACCAGTACAGTTACAATAGGGTAGTAAATTTTAGGTAGCTTTTATTAAACCATTTTGTTTCTTTTATACCAAAAATAGGGTAAAGCTATCTGAAAATGAGAAAATTCCTGAGTTTGCTTTCATTTGTTTTTAAGAGTTACTGAAATGTAGCAGTGTGTTTCTTGGGAGGCACCATTTGCACACACATGTCTGCAACTCTGAGCGAGTCACA
Organism: Nicator chloris; assembly: GCA_013400495.1. Classification (NCBI taxonomy): domain Eukaryota; kingdom Metazoa; phylum Chordata; class Aves; order Passeriformes; family Pycnonotidae; genus Nicator; species Nicator chloris. Next base: position 12,779 of record WAAE01003311.1, read on the forward strand.
GCTGCAGAGTTTCTTTAAGGCATGCATGCTTGGCTTTGACATGCTGAGATTTATGGTGAGATTTAAGTTCTTGTACCAATAGTGACGTTTCCTGAATAGTTTTCATCCAGATGGTCTCCGAGAGGATAAGGTTTAACAAGATTTATTCACTGAGAGGGGGCAATATGAATTAAAATTACAATGGGTACTGTATATACACTAATTCTTTGCCATTCACTGCCTCATGAAATGTAGAAAATCCTTGCTCTTCTTTCACCCCAAACGAAGTTAAATGGAGTTGCTTCTTTCAACATACTGTTCCACTCTGAGCAGATTAGGGCTCTGGCAAACAAGTGCTATTAATTTTGTTGGGGTGGCGGAAGGGGTTACTGCCCTTAATGCCTACCCTGCCACTTTGCCACAGACTTCCAGCTTACTGGTGGAGACAGCAGATGTAGGCAAGTGCCAGTTTATCAATCGTTACAGTTTGCAGACCATTGGCAGTTAAAATTAATGTGCTGGCTCAGAGCTCTATGGATGAGGGCTGGACTGTATCGCTTTTCGATGGCTCTGTTTCAGCTTCTGGTGGGGGTCTGCTGCAGACAGCTGGGAGAGGTAACCTCTTAGCCATTATCACTAAATCCAGCACAACCTCTCTGAGTGAGCTCCAAGTCTTCAGCCTTTGAGAGCTGTTAGGGCTACCCGCACTGTTTGGGGTCCTGTGGCTGTATCTCCAATGGGTTACTTAAAATCAGTGAAGCACCAACAGTTTGTGCAGGCTGAGTATCTAGGCATGCCAATTCACATTATGATTGCTGAACCTAGATTTTCTGGAAAATTATACATATTCCAAACAAAAGAATTGATTTCATTTCATGGTAAAACCTTGTAGGTTTTTATAAGGCTCTTGACTCACAGTGAAGCAGTTACAAGCACATGCTTAAGTGCTGCAAGTTGTCTCCATCAAAGAAATCTAACAGGTATTAATGCCATGCTCAGTGCTAAACAGTTTGCAAGCATTTTGTTGGACAGAGTCAGTTTGACTGTTTTTCAGGTGTTTCTGTTTAAAATACTGTGAAGTGACTATGGAAGCTCTAGAATTAGAGGCTGATTCAAGTTTACTCAAATAAAAAAGTTGAGGTATTAGCGGCCAGCATCTTTTATCCATTTGCCATTTTCCTCACTTGCAGGCTGAGTTTTGTCCCCATATCTACAAGTATTGGAAGTATCTTAACTGTTAACAATTTAGCTTCTTAAGCAGGATCAAGACATTTCAGTTTGAGTATCATAATATTGAACCAAAACTTAAGTGACAGAAGGCAACAAGTTCATCCTAGAGGAGCATTTATAGGAAAATAGAATGTCCTGCTTGATAACAAGGAAAAAAAATTGACAGCATATTGCCTTTACCACTTTGAGCGTGTTCAAGGTTGGTGGGTTTTGCAATTATTTTGCTTTTCTATCTCATATTATTTGCGAAAATGCATTTCATTCATTGCCTCTTGCCAGTTAAGCTCTAACATAAGATCTTCACAATCAATGTTTGGTCTTGAGTCCTCCAGTGTCTGAGTTGTCAATTTGTGATTCTTTTATTTTTGAAAGGTAGCTACTCAGTGTTTCATAAAATTGTCTGCACTTCATATTGTTTCAATTTCAGCTGTTGCAAGTACAAGTACTGAAAAATCACTAATTGCTTTTATAATAATGGGCTGGTGAACAACACATTTTTTAAAACAATGGGAAAATAAGAAGGGAGAAGACTTTGTGATTGTTCTTTATGTCTAAGAATGGACAGTCTGAGTAAAATGTAAAAGAGTCTGTAATGAAATAGGCCTCATTGTGTTGTAGCAAGTTAAAAATGTGCCTCTTGCTGCAGAGCTTGCATTAATATTGTTTGAGAGAAGTAGCATCAATGCACTATAATATACTTTTATTAATAGGCCAGAACAGTCATCAGTCTCTGGGTTGGTGTGATAGCTGAATACAGTGAACATGAGCATCTTGACAAGCAAGTAGCAAAATCTATCAATCACTTTCAGCATGAAGATGCTGTGATAATTAGGTTTACATTGGTAATAAAATATGGATAAATAAAGTGTTCAAAGCCATGGAAAATGTCGGGTCCATAGTGAATATCCTATGAAATATAGAAGAGGGCATCACCATAAATTCATCTAGCTGTGTAGACTGAGATCATTATTCTCTTGACGCATCTTGCTATTTTTAGAATAAAATTCATGCATTTTTCAATCAGCACTGTTCAATGGTAAAATCACTCCAAGGCTTAAAGCCTAGGTTGGATTATTTTCTTGCTGTGCTCATGTGCAAGGATGTTCAGTGTCCTTCCTGTTGATGGTGCTGATGCCCTCAGCACAGAAGTGTGGTGGCATTTTTTAGTTTGTGCTAGTCACTTTTTCTTTCCAGTATTGGCCAGATAAAGATTGGGGTGTGATCTGCTTCCTTTTATGCTGCTCTGTGTGGGTGGGTGGTTGGCTCCATTTATTTCAGTGAAATTACTCTAAGTTTATGGTTTAAGGAAAAACAAACTTCCTGGTCTAGTGGCTTCTGGTGCTAATGAGTCAAAGTCTCCTAGACTGAGAAATGATCTTTCATGTGACTTCTGGGGGAAAAAAATGCCCTGATTTTTTTTTTTTTTCTGTTCTAGGGTATTGTCACAGACAAGACAAGCTTTGTGCAGTGGGAATCCATTGCATTAAATCAAGTTTCAATCTCTTTATAATTGCAGGTTGATCTGTACTTTAGCATAAGGAACAACATAGCCTAGTCTGAGTCACTAACCTGCCCCTCACTAGATGGCACCTGATTATTTTTTATTTTAAGAAAACTAGTAACTTCAGTTCCTGAAAAAGTGATAGTTTGTCAGCCCACTAAACTGATGTCTTTGTGCTCGACTGTGGCACAGCCCTGCTCAGGCGGCCACAGAGAAGGCTTCTCCTGCCAGTGTGCCTCCACCCTGGCCTGCAGTGGGGGAGAGGTAACTTTGCTTCCTATGCTTCATTTAATTCTTGGCTCTGTCGGCTGAGAATGGCAACGGAGTTGCCAGTTGTGGCATGCAGGTTTATTGCTGGGAATTGAGCCAGAACCACCAATCCATTTTGCGCAGACAGTGAACAGCAATGGTAAATACTTCTTGTTCATTACTAACCTAAGCTGGATTTGAACAGAAGACTTGGAGGTGAAAGACTGTCTCCCATTCCTTAATCCCCTTAACATTTCAGTCTGCCTCATAAAATTTTCTAAAACCAAATGTAAACCTTGTGTATGAAATGAAATCCAGAGGAGAAAAGAAAATCCAGAGTGAAGACTGAGGCTGTTTTCTTCTTCAGCAAGCTTCTTTGCTAGTAATGACCCTGGAAAATTGTTCTCTGATTATTCTCTTGAGAGATTACTCTAATTTCTTGCTGCTGTAGATGGCCATATGATCAATTGTCATCAGTTACTGCCTGATGATGGGTCATTACTTACCGGTGCATACTTGGGGGAAAAACACATGCGACTTCCATTAGGAGGCAGAGTGCACCTACATCAAATATGAAGTATACACTAAGTTCTTATTAATAACATTTCAAGGCTGTCCTCCTAAAATTCCTAGCACAGAAGCTGCCTTCATAGTGGAAGAACTGAAACTATGAAAGATTTGCAGCTTACAGCCAGGCAAATGAGTATTCCCTTAAGTAAAAGATCTGATTTTTAGCTCAGCATTTCAATAACATATCAGCTTTATTGAGAAGGAAAAGTAAAGCTCATACTCATCTGCTCTTTGCTTCAGGACTTCCTAGCTTAATTAATTCATTTTATTAAATTAAGTTTCAGCCAGTATAAATATTTCCTTCTTGTTCCATTTCAAAGTTAAAATGCATGTATGGCACTATGGAAAATGCTGCATCTCCTAGGTACTCTATTGGCCAGGAAGTTTGAATATCTTCAAGAGTATGGAGATTATTTCAGTGAAATTTTAAAATGTATTTCTTTCATATTTTCTAAACTTCCTAGCAGAAATTCAAATCAAAGAGACCTTCAGCTGAGTAAACTACTGAGAACTGAACAATGTAAAGCAAGCACAGTCCTACTGTGCTGAGTGACCTTTTGAATGGATTCTGCAAGGGCAGCCTCTTTCCTGTAAAGGTGTGGGGACAGTTTCTGTCTAAATCACAGGGATTTTCATTTAGGCTTTCAAAGTGAAATCTAGTAGATCAAGAGGAAGAAAGTTAGAAAAAGGTAAAATTGGAAGAAGCAGTTGATTTTTTTGTCCCAGTAAATAGACAGCATTAAAATATGGAGAGAAAGGTTTGGCTGAGATTTGGCCTCATCTAGTCACGTTGCTGTGTGTACCCATCTGGCACTGAATGACACTGGGTCTGATGCATGATGTTGTAAATTAATAGATATTCAAGTAAGTGTTTTGTGAGTAGGATTGGTTTTCATGTTTCCCCCCACTTCCCCAAAGTACCATGTCTGTGTGGAATACCTCTTAAGAAGAAGCCATAAGAGAAGCAAAGAAAAAAAGAAGGCTCATCCTCTGACTAGTGCTTATTGGTATCTTTTGTGCAAACTGCCACTAAAGGCACTGATGAGTAATCGCAAGCACAGATTTTATCCATGAGGAAACCAAGGACTATGTAAAAATGTGCAGGTTACTGTAATAACTTTATGATAAAATTATTTGAAATGACTAGCAGACTACTAAGTTTTAACCACCTCAAAGTCAGTTTTGAAATTCTGTAGGCATAGAAGGGAGTGGTCATCTCACATCTTCATGGATGCAGGTGATACTGTGCTTCAGGGTGGAGAGAAGGCTGCAGTTCAGAAGCTTTGAATGGCTTGGGTTGATTTCAGTTGCTGAGCTGTGGCAGCCTGAGTCCTTACCCAAGACCCTGCTGGAGCCTGCACTGCTCTCAGGATTTGAGCTAGCTGATTGAAGCTACTTGGAGTATGTCCCCACGTCTGGGTTACAAGGGAGTTTTTGCAATGAATCAAAACTGCAAACATTTTGCTTGAAGCATTTATCAGCTCTGGCCTGCTTTCTCATCATGAGTTGGCCCTGGGTGGTTACTTGTAATATGCTGTTAAACACTGGAATGTACATTTTGGGAAGGGATCTCTTTGGGAAATATCATGGTCTCTACACCTTCCAGCTTCCATACCCTGGGCTCACTCATCTATATTTATTATGTTGCTTGGGTTTAGAAGAGGAATTTTACAAAGAGAGTTTGAGCCACAATCCCATTGAAATACAAGGAGAGCTCAGCACCCCCTTCAATTATGTTATAAAAATGTAGGCAAAAGTTTGCAGACAGTTCAATTTGAAGTCATTTAGGGCTATGTAGGTGCCAGGCGGAATCATCAAGGGCTCCCAAGGTGGTCAAAGGCCTGATGTCCATTGAAAGACAAGTAGGATTTAGGATCATCTCTGTATCCTCCAGTCAGTACGTTATTTCTTCAGACACTGAAGCGTGTTTTTAAATTTCCCCCCAAGCTTACTCACCTCATTGCCCAGTGGTAACGGGAGCAGGACTGCAGTTGCCATCGCACATTCCTCTCTGGCACCATCTAGTGATTCCAGAACTATGCTTCCAACCGCTGCTCTTTCCCACTGCTGAACAAGATGTGCTCTCCTTTGGCAATAACTTAAAACTCAGATCAGTGCAGATGTCGTTCTCATGAAAAGAACTCACCTTAGAGCAATGGCTGCAAAGCCTTTTGAGAGAAAGCTTTGTAGTATGGCTCTTGTACTAACGCTTTAGATTCGTAATTCAAGGTGCAAAACTGCCAAAGCACATAAAAAATAAAGTGGAGATTTTGTTATAGATATTTTGTTACAGTAAGGATCAGGAATGGGTACGTGTGTGTCTTTTAAGACTGTCATAGTCTTTGAGCATCTTTTGTAGTCCTAATAAAATGGCTGAGAATGAAATGAGCATACTTAAATTATAGAATGATTCAGGACATCATGTTGTTAATAATGTAGAGAAATGAGATATAAAAGCTTTTACTCAAGCATACCCTAAAGCAAATTTAAGTAGAGCACAGAGCTATGATGCTGATTGTTTTCACAGGTGTTGGCACCATATGAATTAAATGAAGAAAAAAATGGTGAAACATTTATGACTCATTAGAATTATGTGGTTTTTTATCCTGTCCTAACAACTGAAAAAAGGTGTAATTTACATTTGCAGCCAAATGGCGTGAAGTAACATTATACTTTACCAACATGAAAAGAGGAGACTTGCAGATGACTACTATTCTGAACTTCTCTAGTTCTCAAATTCTGGATTTTCAGTTTCTCATGTGGACTTTTCAGAGCTAATATTATTGCCCCATTAAAACAAAACAAAAGTCAAAAAGGAATATGGTAACTTAAAATCTATAGAACATGTGGTTCCAAGGAACTAAGGGCTATTTGGTAGATGCAACGCCTTTACAATCAGAATACGTTTCTTTTTCATCAAGAATATGCTTGATAGATGCAAAGAGACCCATATCCATGTTTGGTTTGTTTTTTTTTCTTTTTAAATAAACTCTGTATCCTCCTTGCCCTTAATTGGTATTTTTTTTAAATCAGATTTGTTTTGCTGTAGATCTTTTGTAGTTTGTTGTACATTTTAAATATTTACATGAAGGCGGTATCCTGACAGGCTGATCTATAGCAGGAAAGCAACAAATAAACAAATCCACGTCTACAGTATTTTAGATCCGGGTTTCCTGAGCTCCTGAGTGTTTATTTTTCCTATTGTAAAAACCTGCATTGAAATACATTCAAAATGGAGTTCATATGGCAGCTTTCAGGCAACATCTAATGTTTTAACTAAGCCATAATAATAACCTCAGCTTCCCATACACTGTGTAGTTGGCTGAAAAAGAAAGCAGCTGATTTATCAGAGCCTCCATGCTGTAGATGAGTCTTCAGAAAAAGAACATGTCGTACTTTGCAACTGAGACATTTTGCAAACACCTAATAAACCAGAAAAAGAAAGTTTTATTGGGATTTATGAGCACATTTTTCTCCTCTCACCAGAGCACCAAACCCAGTTTGTAATCCTACTTTCCTTTATTTCATTCTCTCCTGAAATTTCTCATAGCACAAACTCACACAATTTTGGCTGCCTCATTTGCATCTCATGGCCTGCAGTATCTCTTTAGGAGGTGAACTATTAAAAATACATTAGCCTGGTGTGGGTGGGAATGGGCCAAATGCTGCCGGTTTTGAAGGCAATCTGGGAAGCCTCATGCTCTCTCTCATTCTAGATAGCTGTGCAAGCAAGTTGTTTGCTTTTTCTGTCCTTGGACTTTCAAAGTTCTAGCAGCAGATGTAGGTGAGATTATTATTCTTCTGAAAGTCTGCATTGAGAAAAGCACTTTTCTTCCCTTCCAAGCTTGCTCTAATCTTTAATGTTACCCTTATTTCTGTTCTGCCAGAACTGTGTCCTATTAGCATCCAAAAATGTTACACATAACTTTGGCTTGCTTACAGAAGATGATCCAACCACTAACATTTGCCTTCTGTAGCTGAATGCTGAAAGAAAAAATAATCCACATTTGAAATGTGAGACTTTGCTGCTGTCAGTTTCTGGAGTTGATTATTAGGACTGTGATTTTTATCTACTCACTTGTACAGTAATTAAAAGCAATTCCCTCATCAGTTATCATCCTGCGAAGCCAGCTTTTTAACAGTGCTTGATGTACAGTTTATTAACCTAAGCCCATATTGAGGGAAAGGTGACATAGTTTAAAAAGTAAGAATGAACACATCTGCTCTGAAACAAAGAGCTGAATTTAAAATAGATGCTTACTGTTAAACCAGCAAAAATGGCAATGTGATTTTAATTGGCAAAGTAGGAATAATTACCTGGCTTGGGCCAGGTGTACGCCTCCATTCTGTCCACTCCCATCTGTGTCCTTTTTCTGAGAATTATTTTCTGTGGGGATATATCCTGTCATGATGAGGTAGGTGATTAAAGAATTAAGAAGGAAATCAGGGAGTCAATAACTTGCATGCTGAAGAGGAAGAGCTATTCACCTGCCTGACAACCTTTGCCACACCTTCTAGCAGGTATTGATGAGCACATATGATTATCAGTGTCAGCTCCAATTCAAAGATATTTGACATGAACTGGATACTGTGCCTCTAGTTGCCTGTGTTGTAACTTAGGGCCTCTTTATTCCAGGAAAGAAATGGAAAGTTAACAGGCAAAAAAAGTGCATGGTATTTATCTGTGGTAACTTTTCTCAGTGGATGCTGGAGACAAAACGTTAGGGTGAATGAAGGCAGACTGAGGGTGAGCTCAGCTATGGATCTGTCCCACTGGACTTTTCTTGACTGCTGAAAATGATTGATATGGAATCCTGCAAGAATACTCAAGTAGTAGAAAGAAAAGGCATTGAAAGAAGAAAATTCAAAGTGGGGCATAAATCCCTGAAGCATTATATGCACCTAAAGCACCAGTGTGGGGATGTCTGAGAAAGGGGAGCAGAAACAGCTCTGGGTGTAAAGATGCATACTGCAGTGTTTACAGATGGAGTTCTAGTATATCCAGAAAGGGGAAACAATGAGGTGAAAATCTACTACTGACTCTGCTCCTTCAAATACTTTCATTGAAGACAGTTTTACAAAAATCATGGTGTGTGACAGGCAGCAAAACGATGTGCAATCCATGGTCAGCCAAGAGAAAGCAGTAAGTGCCACAGACTCTTGTGCCCACCCCCAGGAACTGAATGAAGAACTGCACGGATTTCGTTTTAAATGGAGCTGAACAGTAATCCCAGGAGATTTAAGAGCTGACATCATGCAGTAGATACATATTTCACACCTGGGGATAGAGACATGCCTGAGATGAGCCAGGAAATGTATCTACAGGCCAGGCATGAATACCCAGTTGAAAGCATACGTGGAACAGTGCAAGCTGTGCGAAGAATACAGTGATTGACAAGAAACGCTTCATGGAATTCCAGCCCAGACCTAGAATAAGGTCAGAATGAACTTGTTAATTTCTAATGAAAGAAACTTTATGGCACAGTAGATTAATAACCCGTGTTTTGAAGGATACACAGACAAGAACAACAATCAGAAAACTGAAGGTATAGATTTTTAAATGCGCGATAACTCACTGGGTGGGACTGAGTGAGAGGCTCCTGATGTTCTTCATTTAAGCATTTAAAAAATGTGATACCTTTAAATACTTCTTCATAAGGTTTATGTTTCTGAAAATATGCAACAGGATAGGACTATGGCATCAGCCTTGGCAGCAGCCAGGAAACCAGCAGTGTTAGATAGATAATAAGGGTGTTTGGCCTGGTTATTTTGAACCTCTTAAATGCTAAATGTTCCCATGGTTAAAATAGAGACATGTACTCAGACTCTGGCCTTGCAGTCTAGGTAAGTTTGTCTACTAAAGCCAGAGGCAAAACCAATCAATATTTTCTTTATAGTTCTTAGGAAATGAAGCAAGCGCAAAGCACTGAAACCCCAGAGGTTAGCGTATACAAAAAGTGCGTACAAAATTAGCCATTAGGTAATTATGAAAAGTAACAAAAAATGTTACTGGGTACATGATGTGAAATGAGTAGAACAAGCAGAAAAAATGAAATTCCCGAGACAATGCTGTGACTTGAAGATAGCACAGGTGCTCACAGTCTGTTAGGTTAATGTAAGCAAGACCAAAAGTATGTGAATTGTGCAGTCAACACAGAGGGTCAATATGGCAAATCCTTTTGAGTGCTCTCAATAGTAGAAAACAGGGAAGCTGGACAGTACAGAGAGAACTTGGTGGCTTCATTGCTGGCATTTGGTGTTATTTTAGCTATTGCAGATATCTGCCTGGCATCCATTCGCTACCACAGTGGAGTGTCATTCTGCTTTAGGTCCTGCGTCATCTCTGCTATTTCTGTGCAGATATCCTGGATGATTTACAGCCTTCTCAAATGGCACTGGGCACCTGTGCGTTGGACAGGAATCCTGGCCTTCTCTTTGTGCATCAGCGTGCTCCCGAAGGGCCACAACAATGTGGTCATGGCTACAGCCAAGCATGGCAGAAGTGAACAAGTTGGACAAATCTTTGAACAGGTATGTTTGTGCAATAATTATCTTCAGCTTGGGTCTTTTAAGGCTGGCTGTGGGCTGAGCCCTACAGCTTCCTGCCTTGGCTGAGAATGAATCACCTGTGGGGTGCTGTATTTCCCAGAGCAGATGGGAGCTGTCGGGTTCAGAGTCAGAAATTATGGAAAGGGATACAACGTGTAACAGCTCCCTTTGGGCAGGAGAGATCGGAGAGGGGGATAGGTAGGTCTCTTCAGCCAAGGAGAGGATATCACAGACAAGGATGCTTAAGGAAGATGCTTTAACAGGCAGTCAGGTGTCTATGTAAAATACCTAGAGGAGAAAGCAATTAAAAGAGCTGTAGTTGATTAAAAAAAAGTCGAAGAAAATGCAGTCGGTCTGAGAATAAACTTAATCGCCAAGGTGCCCTTGAAGTTTATCAGACCACCTAGAGGTGCAATATCCTAGACAGGCAATGAGTTCTCAGAAATATCCTTCATCTAATCTTTTTTTTATTATTTTTCCCTACCCTAGGATGATTGAATTGTTTTGGTTTGGTTTGGTTGGAAGACTGTACTAGCTTGCCAGGGGGAATTCAGGGGAAACCAGAATATTTTCCCAAAGAGAAGGTAAGGCCCAGCCACACCTTGCAACATAAAATCTTTAATCATGTACCTGCCTGTATAACAGCAGCAATATTCAGTGTTTCTGTAACATCATTCATGCAAGAATTTCAAAGCACTTCATAAGCACTAATTAATCAAACCTCACAAACCCTCAGCAAGCAGCAACTTTGCCCACCAATGAAGCATAATCAACTCTAAAATGGAACACGATGGCAGTTTGATATCTCATAACATGATGCAACAGGTCAAGGCAAGTAGAACGGGAGCAGTTGAGGGCACTTGGGAAGCACCGATCCTTAAATATCTTTGCAGATATAGTGCTTCACTGGATATTCTTTGTGGAAATATTTGGTAAAACAGTTTTAGGGAAAAGCAACTTAGGTATTGCACATGAAAGAACAGTTTGAAATATATTTTTTAATTCCTCATAGTTCTCCTAATGCTAAAGGCAAATATCTGTGCTTTGTAGGTGCAATGCATCAGAATGCTTTCCACTCATTTTGGGACCTTTGTTTCCATCTCTCTAACCCTTGGCACCTGGAGTCCTAGAGATTGTGTAATAAGCCACTCTGATGTAGTTCTTGACCCCGAGGCACTACCACCTGAGGCTCCCCAGGGGAAGAAGCAAGCTGTGTCCAAGCCTGCAGGCTGTACCTTCAGTTCCTCTATGTTTTGAGGGACCACGCAGCACAATTAGTATTTTACCCCCCAAGATGGGTCTCTCAAAGCTGTGATCCCCAGCTACAAAACCTGCTCCAGTACAGAAGCCACAAGGCCTAAATTAGTGCCTTCTCTTGGCCCAGCCAAAGCTGTCAATGCTCCAGTTCACTACAATGAGAGAAAGATTTGGCTGGCTCAGTTTCTTTATATTTCTGCCAATCCGATCTTGAGGGGTGGACGAATTCAGAATATATTAGTATATCAGCTACTGATACTCTGAGGATGTATCTTCCCAATTAAGCATATGTTGAACAACCTTCAGCTTTTCCTGTCTGCAGGCAAAACATCACTGTATTTTAGGTCTCCTGTCCAATCACTTCTCATCTCTTTTGGAAGCAAATAGGACATGGGTTTGGTTTTTGGTTGGTTTTTTATTTACATCGTGCAATAAAATTATATTGTACTTGTATAAAATAATGTGCGAACCATTAAGTAAGATAATGAAATGCTGGAAGTTAAAACAATAAGCCTGAATGATTTAAACCTTGCTACATTTTAAATTTGCAATATGTTTGCAGGAATGAAATTGGTCTTTGGGGCTGAATTAATAGTACAGATATCCAGCCCATTTTGGAAAGAACAAGTAATACCTAGGGACATAATTTAAACCAGTCTTGCAATTAGCTGGTCATTTCACATTTTGAGTGTTCTGGTCTTGTTGTTTGGCTTTATAAATGACTCATATAGTCATCTTCTAATTATACACGATATGTTTAAAAAACACAACAAAACCCACCAAACTGTTTGGATGAGAATCTTCCCTTTGGCAGAAGAGCAAAAAGTAAATAGTTAGATGGATTATGTAGTATGCTCCCCATTAATATGCCTTTGCAAACTTATTTAAAAACCCAAGGTCTGGAAGCTCCTTTAACTGTACATTCAGGTTGTCATAATTTTCCCTGACTTCACTTCCTGATCATGACGCAAGAAAGTATTTTCAGTCAAAACTCATCTCACTGTACATCTAATTGATAAATAAGGGATATTAGTGTAAATGCAAAAAGGTGGCTTTGTTCGTGAGTATGGTATAAACTGTCGAATCAGAAGCTCTATTACAGAAATTCAGGGAAACTTTTGCAGGACTAAATTGAGATCCTGGAAGGACTACATTTCCTTGGGACTTGCCTTCTGTCTGTAGCACACCATATGAAAATCTTTCTGCCTATCACACAGGATCAGTGACGTACTGTGCCAATACTGAGATGGAAACCAGAACTGTCTTAAGGCTGTTCTCAGTCACCTCCTTAACACCCTTAAGCAATCACTTTGGTTCCCTGGAACTGGGGGGAGAGAGACTTTCCTAGTCAGAGTTCCCTCATAACTTCACTTGTAGCAGCTTAGTAAGTGATAAGCTGCAGAGGAAGGCATTGTAAATCTGTCATGTGGGGGCTTTTATTTTTGTCTTCCAAATCAAGCATTCTGCCAACAGAGCACGGCGTTCGGGTACTTCATTAAACTGAATTTTTGCTCATTTCAGTCTTGCTGATGGATAGCAGCTACTGCAGGAGGTCACGATCTGGCCCCAAATCTGACTTCTATGCAATAAAGTAAGGATTCTTTAGTAGGCTGAATTATATCATTATTATCATCACCTCTGCAAATGCAACACCTCAGTGAAATAATTTGTAGGGAGATTCTAGATTGTGAGTCATGATGCTGTGTGGTGAAATTTTGGCTGAAGTAGGTGTCATTTAAAAGGTTTTCTGAGTGCACAGATTTCAGCCCTTTAACTAGCCCCTTTTTACCAACCTAACAATTAAGAAATTATTCCTTCATGTGTTTATCTTTCTTTGATCTCTTGACTTTACAACTTGATTGAAATGTACGCAATTTATAGATTTGATACAATAAAAAAGACATTGTGTCTATCCACACACATATACTACAAATGAAAAGTTGAGGGGTAAGAAATGAAAAATTCATAGCCTTGGATGTTGAGAAAGTCAGACCTGCTGTCTCCCCTTGAAGTCACCTAGGTGAGGCATTTTGACATAATGGAAGCATCAATGAACTGCTCTTGATTAAAAGTTTGACAGGTTGACACTATCCCCCTGAACAGGAAGACCGGGGTTGAAAGAAAATTTTAATACAAACAGAATTTCATTAATACCGCAGTTTGCTATAATGGGGGTCTTTTTTCCCCCCACTGTTATTTTTGCTTAGATGGTGTCATTACCTTTTAAAGGGGAAAGACACTGTGGTTAAGCTTTGTCTCAGAAACTGTGTCATACTAATGGAACAGGAGCTTTCAAGTAAAATATGAAACAAACTGTCTGGAATTGTTCTGATTCTCCAGGCACAAACAAAACCAATTTTAATGGGGTGATTCCTTTAAGTGCAGGCTCTAGTCATTGAGCCAATCTTTATTTTGTAGAGAGTACTGAAATTCATTAAACAATATAAAATAATCAATATAAGCAGAATATCAGAATGGCCTTATATCTCCCAAGATCCAAAAATATAGCCTCACTTCACTTTATTTACCTTTTGAGAGCTTTTTTTCTCTAATGTGGTAACTGTTAGACTCTATCTGCTCTGCTCAGTGTTAGGGCTGTCATGATGAAAGTGCATAAACAATATAAATAATAGTTTT
>WAAE01003313.1:0-15448 GCA_013400495.1 Nicator chloris
TATCTACAAACAAGATATCCAAGTATCCAGAACTTAGAAAAACTTGAAAAAAATTTGATCAGAGATACTTGTGAATCAAGAGTACTCAGGGAATAGTAAAATTCATTCTTTAAATACGTAATAGAGAGTGTATGAATAGATATTATACTTCAGTGTCTAAGCTGATCTCTGATTTTTCTAGAAGAAGTACACCTTTTTGCCAATTCTCGGGTGTTTGGAGCTGTTCACAACGACAAAGAAAGTAGATTTCTTTGAAAGGATTGCTTTAAACCAATCTGGTAATTACTTTGATGCAAGAAAAGTAAGACATGCATGAACTACTCCACAGGCCACTGTAGGAGGTAGTCTGCTTGAGACTGAAGACAGTAGAATGATGTGTACTAACCAGAAATGAAATCACAAGAGTCGCGGAATTCTACATGCACCATTTCTGTCCTCCACAAGATGTGCTCTATGCATTCACCAAGCCTGTTCTGTGAATCTGCAAACACTCTTCTTTTTCAGCATTCTCCCTTCAGAGCTGTTCTGACACTGTCCAAGGTAACTTTACTCCTTTAAGCAATGCTGTAATATAACAGAAATGGAAGAATACTGTTAGAAAATATGTGTGTACATATATATATACATATATGTAGGTAGCCACATGTAAGTAGTTAAAACCTGTCAGATCATTCCAAAAGCATCTCAGGAGCATGGAGATAATCTCTCAGGAGATTATACAGGGACACCCAGCTGTTCCAGAAAAAGGAGTCAAAAGAAACAGGAGATGCTCCACAGAGAGAGTCATGTACAAGTAGTATCTTTCCCAGTTCAGCTGTCAGCCATCACAACTCAATTGACATTTCTATTATGCTCTGTTACACTTCTCTTACCAAGAGTATGGGTTGCATCCACACACAATTCTCAAAACTTTCAATAGAACCTAAACCCCAACTGCATTTTCTTCATCTTAAATTTCTTGTTCATGGCCCTGAGTTAACGCTTTATACTTATAATTTGGTTTAAGTGATGATGCAATTTATATCCCCACCCAGGTAACAATGATTGTCATAAAAAATGAGATACTGTTAAAAAAATGTGTGCTTTGCAAATGAGTTGTTTCTACATTGCAAAATGGGCTCCTTCAAATAACAGATAGAAAAGAGAAGACCTTGGATTAGGGATGACATTGTTATTCTCCTTGGATATATGATAAAGGAATAATAGTGGAAAAAGAATTAATATAAACTGGCAATTACTAACTTTTGTCTCAAAATTAGAGCAAAACTTCTAACTATGTGGAGACACGGAACATAGCTGTTTTGGAGGGATGCATATATATCTATTAATTTATATTTATTTAGTGCTAGAAAATGTTTTCTTTTACTCCTGTGTCCAAAGAACTCTATTAGTGTAATAAAAAGTAGGACAGAATTCAGAGACAGTGAGGAAAATGCAAGGGGAGTTGGTGGATGAAATTTTGAATACATGTCTATCCTAGCTTTTATTATACTTTCAGGAGAGTAAAACTTCAGCATAATCTATTTTAAAGAAAAAAAAGCCATATTCCTCATTATGTTGTTGGGATTTTAAAATATTTTTTAATTTTACTTTTTTTTGTCAAACAGTGCGTTTTTTATTTTATATATCATGGGTATTTATTTAATTTATAGTGAGTGTAAACCACCTTTAAAGGAAAATAAAGGATTTTAAAATTCCATATTTCCTGACCCAAAGTCTTAAAAAAATAGTTTTTCAAGCATTAAATATGGTATTTCGAATAACTGGTGTAAGTATTTATATTATTTGAGGGTAAAAGTCAAGTTACCTTATTTGTAGCTACAGTCTTCCATATTTTGTGAGAGTAACTACTCTTATTCTTTCTGCTATCACTGAAATCAAGTCAGACCCTTTATATCTTTTCTTCTAATACAAATCAATTTGAAGGTGCAACTCTGAATATCAGGATAGTCATGCAAAGCAATCCATAACTTATTTGTGGCTCTGGTAATGATCTTCTTCTTTATCCTTTCTGTATCTATTTTATTCTGCCTGAATGAACATGGTTTTCTGTATTGCACACACTTGACTTAAGGTAAAAGCTGGAGTTCAGTCCTACAGCTAGTCTATTGACTCTTTAATTTTCTTTATTTTAAATTCAAATAAAATTCTAGAGAAGATAAATCACTGCAGTACCATTCACAAACTGTTCCTGTAGCTTCAAGGAAACATACATAATTTGCAAAAATCAATTTGCAAAAAAAACTAAATCTCAAGTAAAGTTTATGAAATTCCTGTGTTCCCCAAGTATACCATGTGACACTACTAAGCAGTATGCAAGAACTATTACAGCTGAAAGTAAAACCATTCAGTATGTGGAATATAAATCCTTGTCTTCTTTGTAATGCAGAGCATTCAGGTCCCCCATTCTCCACCTGATACCCACCATTTCAAAAGAGACATCAAATCTTGAGGACTGAGGGAATGTTGAACCTATGGTTCGTGTTGTTAGGCTGCCCATGTGACTTCTCATAACTATTGTCAGCATTAATTAATAGAGAGCCCTGATGCCCACAAAGAGGAATCTAAAACATCATCGAGCCTTTCGTTCAAAAAGTTTATGAAACTCACTGTCAAGTGGCAGACTGACTGCAGCTGATGGATGAACAGGGGTATCTTAAAATACGGTGTTTGGGGTGAAACTCCTAAGAGAGTCCTTAGCCTCTTCAGCCTTTATGATATCCTAGTGTTAACTGAAAATACAAAGAACAACCAGTCATTCTCTTTTGTCCCCACAGTCACAGGTTATAAATTGGATAGCATGTTGCATCAGTTTTATAAAATATCAAGGTCTTCCTGGCATGGAAATTCTCTGTTGCTGCCTATGCCACCTTTGGAACCATTTTTCAGTGCCTTTGCAGGACCTGCATCACAGTAGAGAACTGAAGACTCGTGTCTGAAATCTATTCAGATTCACATATATGAATAAGATGTAATTGTTTGGAATAGTACTGAACTCTAAATGTCTATCTTATCAGTGCATGCCAGCTAAAAAAAAATAAATAAACACATACAAGGACTGAGAAACCCTGGACACACAAATTAATCCCAGAATTAAACTGGTTTTCTATCTAACTATGCATTTGTAGAATACATTAATTTTCATCATAGTCTTCTGCTGAAAAAACCCAGCCACAAACAAGTGCTGAGGCAAAATACAGCTTAAGAGGATCCTGCAAATACTTACACTCTAAATGTGCCTTAAGCAGAAACAACCCAATATCCTGCATTTAAAATGAAAATATATTTCTCCTTTGTGAATAGTTAGCTGGAGCCAAGAACACATCTGTTATGAAGATTCTACCTCATTTTTGTGCTCTGCACTCTTGAGAACAAAAGGTTAAAAAAAATCATTTACAAATGTATATCTGCAAAGAACTTTGTATTATTTATTTGCTATTCTATTTAAACTATTCTGTACATCTGCTGTTTATCATTAAGTTCACTGACATAAAATTAAATCTGCCCTGAGGTGATAATCTAAAAAAGGGACATTAGTGAGAGAAAATGTTATGGGAATGATAGAAGAATGCAGCTATATATTTTGATGAACAGTGAGTGTTCAGTGACCCAAGACAGAGGAAGCTATAAATGATTCATAACTTTGAGAAATTCTGTAGTTTCACTAATTTAAGACATAGAGTTCTCTCTAATTAAAAGTAAGTACAGTATCTATTCTAGTCTTAACTCTTTTATTGGGTGCTGGCTTCAATAAAATTATTTTCATGTGATGCACATTGCTATTTTAAGGGCCTCTGTATGGTGTATTCGTTGATTTATTATTATCTGATTTGCACATTGAAAACAATTTCTCTCGGGAGAATTACAATGGGATTTTATTCAGATGTAAATAAATAACAGAAGAGCCCTGAGATCTCAGCACAGTTTGCTTCTTTTTGTAGAGATTTCCAGATTTCCCAGCTTGACAGAGAATCTTTTTCAAACTTAAAGGCATAAATTTGAAATTTGTGTCTTACTTTTTTTTGCTGTTGTTGTTTTTAACAGATACATTATTTATATCATGAACAGCTGCCTTTGACTTGGGAAGAATGGTGGTTTCTGCAGTCATTACCCTTTTAAAGGCAGACTAGATAAATGTTTCCAGTGCTCTCAGTTGGTACCTGGAAATAATACCTGTTTGCTATTTGCTATAGTAATGTCCTGGTTCTGCATATATGTGCAGAAATACACATACAAAATAAATACACACAAATGTATTTAAAACATTTCTTAACTGTTTAAAGTTAAACATACAGAAAAACCTCAGATGTCTTAAAACCTGCCACTTGTAATATCTAGACACTTGGAAGAGTATCCAAAATCTAGATGCAGATATATCCCAGAGGTAATCAAGAAAACTTGTAAGTGCTGGCCAGAGAACTGCAGAGCTGAGTAGAAGGAAACCTGAAATCCTGAACTTCCCTAGGAAGTAGGAAACTGAGTGTGACTGCCAGAAATGGATAACTGTGTCCTGGAAAAAAGTTACCAAGAAAAGTATGCTTGAAAAAAACAAAAGCAAACAAACAAACAAAATCCACACAAACCCCAAAACAAACGAACAAAACCACACAAATCCCAAAACAAACAAACAAAAACCCACCCAAAACTAAGACTCAAACAGTATTTATGGATATTGTTTAGTCAAAAATGGCAGTTTAAAGGAAATTGTTGTAACAGGATTCAGAAATCTCTTACTCCAGTTGAGGAGCAATAACATTTTAATACCTTGAGACTGATAAAGTAAGGTGGAATTTGACCTGCTGGAGTGTAGGAAGGCTCTAAAGAGGGATCTGGATGGGCTGGTTCATAAGTCGAAGCCAAGTCTATGAATTTCAACAAGGTGAAGTGCTGGGTCCTGCACTTGTGTCAAAACAGTCCCAGGCAGTGCTACAGGCTGGGAGCAGAGATGCTGGAAAATGGCCCAGCAGAAAAGGACCTGGGGAATTCTGGTCAACAGCCAGCTGAACATGAGCCAGCGTGTGCCCAGGTGGCCAAGACAGCCAATGACATCCTGGCCTGTATCAGCAAGACTGTGGCCAGCAGGGCCAGGCAGTGATTGTCCCCATGTACTCAGCACTGGTGAGGCCACACCTTGAATCCTGTGTTCAGGTCAGGACCCCTCACTACATGAAGGTCAGTGAGGTGCTGGAATGTGTCCAGAGAAGGGCAATGAATCTGATGGAGCACAAGTCTTATGGGGAACAGCTGAGGGAGCTGGGATTGTTTATCCTGGAGAAAGGGAGGCTTGGGGCGGGGGCTGGCCTTATTGCTCTCTAGAACTACCTGAAAGGAGGGTGTAGCCAAGTGGGGTTGGTCTCTTCTCTCTGGTAACAAGCAACAGGACAAGAGGAAGTCTCAGGCTGAGCCAAGAGAGGTTTAGATTGAATTTTAGGAAAAATTGCTTCACAGAAAGCCTTGTCCAACATTGAAACAGGCTGCCCAGGGAAGTGGTGGAATCACAATGACATTTAAAGCCATGTAGTTGGTGGCACTTGGGGACATGGTTCAGTGGTGGACTTGGCAGTGCTGGGTTAAGGGTTGGACTTGATGTGCATAAAGGCACTTTCCAACCTAAATGATTCTGTGATTCTGTTTGAGCAAGGCATGTTTGGGTATGCAATTAACAAACTTATGTTTCCTTATATCCCTGTATAAAATTTTTCTTCCTTAGGTGTAGGTAGGAGAAGGGAATACAGGTTACCTCACCCCTGATAAGTACCAGCTGTGTTAATTAACCAGTACAGCCTTGCCCCTGATGAGTCACAGCTGTGTCCAATAAAGAGGAGAGATAAAAGAGAGGCTGAGCTGGTAAGAGGAGGATTGTGGAGGGGGAATCTTGAGGGAGCCTGAAGGAGAGCATCACTGCTGTGAGGTCAGTCTGGGTCTGCAGTCACAGTCTAGCCAGGTAAAAGCCTGCATTCAGAGTCTGCAAACCAAGACCTGCAGTCACAGTTTAGCAGGAAATAACCAGCAGCCAGAGGCTGCAAGGGAAACCTGCAGTAGCAGCTTCCTGCAGCCAGAGTCAGTGAAGAGTTGGAGTTAAGATGACTAAGCTGTGAAGAGGAATAAACCAGGACCCTTTTTATGCTGTGTTTAACAAGAAGTCTGTGGCTTGCCTCATTTTTTGCTGTTTAATAAGAGGGTTGCTGCAAGAGGTGTAAACGTTTTTCTACAGTTTTATTGATTCAGACCTATTAATGACAATTGAGTGTGAGTTTTTGTGGGAGAGTGTTGGGGAAGGTGATACAGGGAAACCTTATAAATATGATTGTTTAGCAGTAGGCTCGGAGAACATCGGGCCGGTGGGTGAGGTAGAAATGACGGTCACTTTTGATATGGGAATGGATGCCAGTCCAGGGGACAGGATATTGAGCAATACCAGTGACCAGGCAGAAAAAGGGTCTTCAGGGATAGCAGGAAGAAGGGATTATAGAGATTAGCATAAGAAGGTATTGCCTTATTCAAATCTAGTAGTTCTCATAGGCTGTATGTAAATTCTATAGGATTTGTGTNNAGAAGGGATTATAGAAATTAGCATAAGAAGGTAGTGCCTTATTCAAATCTAGTAGTTCTCATAGGCTGTATGTAAATTCTATAGGATTTGTGTCTCACATCGGTTGGTCACTGTAAATAGAATATTCAACACAGAATAGGATAAAATATACTGTAACAGGAAATTCAATCTCTTGGAACCCTCTTGGAACCACGCCAGCAGTTGGGCTGGCAGCTGACGGCAAACCCTGGCACCCACAACCCCTAAGAATAAAACATGTGTTCCTTGAGCAACCCCATCTCCTGAAGTATATCATCTAACTATCGAGGGAACGCTCCTACAGGAGAGGAGAGAGCCTAGTTCTCTGAAATGCTGCAAGTTGCAAGAGCTTTTCATCAACGATAGTTTCTTCTTATTGGAACCTCCTCTGATTGCAGGTATCCTCTGATCTTCTCCAAGCAAGTCCTCACCTTGTTCTCTCATTTTTTCATTCCCATGTCTCTTGAAGCTATTACTAAGGTATCTTTGTTAAAGTTAAGAGCTATTGAAATAGAAGATGTGAAGAAAATGATAGATAAAATTGCTAATAATATGATTTTTTGAAAAGTCTTTCTGCAACTGACAATTTTTGGTATGAGTGCCAGCACACATTGCAATTGCAATCTCTGGCAGGCAGCATCCCACAGGGGCTGCCTGGAATGGCCCAAGATTGTGGCCAGTGACAGGGACCACTGAGAGCACCCAGAACCCCTGAGGACAGCTGAGACAAGACTAGAGGCCAGCTTGGATGTCCCATCACAAGCATTTGGACGTGAAGAGCAAAAGGTTGATGGGAAAAGAAATTATGAGCTGGGAAAGGTAGAAGATAGGTTAGAGAGGTAGACCCAGCATTTAAGATAGTTTAAGGCTTTTTATGTATCACCCAAAAATCAATACACGTTCAGAAGTCATATACTTTGTGGTACTTAAGGTATATTTTATCTAAGAAGGGTTGTCTTGGTGTCCTGAAAAACTGTTATTAATGGAATGGCTTCAACCTTAGAGACTTCACAACTCACCTACAAAACATTTGTTCTACAAGATCTACAATTAGCCTTCCAACTAGCAGCCTGGCTTGGGGAGAGGACATAGGTGAACCATCATTTACCAGTGCCTGGGTGGGAGGTCTAGGCAATAGATCTCCAGACATCAGAGAATAGATTAGCTTCTTCATCTCCCTGCTTTTTTACTAGCCCTGCTTTGAAGGCACCATTGGCACTATTCCTAGAATTAAATAAGCAATATGAGCATCCCACTGCAGCTCAGGTACGGATAAGAAGGTTTGAGAAATATTCCAAGAGCTGAACAGCTGCATACATATGGCCACAAGGAGAAAAGCAGTTTCCTATGGACTTTGAATGTTTCCCTGATTTTTTAGAGGAAACGAAAGAATTGTGAAAATTCATAAATTGTTAATACTGTTTTAGCATGATTAATAAATATCAAAATCCATTCATTAATTTAATTACCTGTTCCTTCAACACTTCTGACAACTTCTTAAGATATAATTATGACTGTGGGGTTTTTTAGACTCTGCTTCTTTTTCAGTATATGAAATAGATCTCAGGTGTCATCTGACACTTACTAGCAATATTGCAATAACTCTTACAGTAAACCAAGGTTTGGTTGAGGGTAGTTAGATTGGTAGAAGAGAAATTATTTAGTCTGAAAGCTTTATTACAGATTAAACAGAAAGAAGATGAGGCAGCAATTGAAATATTTTAGATTCTTTAAGTTTCAGATTCTCCAAATCCTTCAAGGTCAGTAAAGAGATGACCAAAATTAATTCCAAAGGTTGTCTTCAATTCAATAATTATAAGAGTTACAAACACACTTTTAAATGTGATTCTCATAAGAGAATAAAAGAGTGAATTCTGATTCTAATGGAGATTGAGAAGCAAATATAAAAAGATAAATATTACAATATTGACAGCTGTATAGTTGTAGAAGGCATCAGGATGGTGTTGGGTAGCTTTTAAGGTATAATTAACCTGCACAATACAGTCCCATGCAGAAGTACTTGAGCTATTATGAGAATGACAACCTAATTTTGTTGCATCATTTTTTTAATTCTGGTCTTTCCCATAAAGATAATTGTTTTGAAGTACCAAATAACCTGTAACCCTGTAAAATCATCAGTTCAGCTTAAAAACATCTGTCCTGACTCACTGACATTCAGAGCACAATAAAGATAGAGACCAAGTGCTTCAGCATTCACACACAATTGAAACTAATAAGTTTAGATAGTGCTCTGTGAATAAGTAGTGGTCAGCCTTGCTGGGTAGAATATGAAATAATACCTAATATGTGTACACACAGGCCTTCCTGGTTTTGGTTTAATGTTCACAGATATCCTCTTAAAGATTCCTACATTTTATGGGAAACAATGAGGCCTGAATTATTTTTTCCTCCAACCATCTC
This sequence comes from Nicator chloris, assembly GCA_013400495.1. Lineage (NCBI taxonomy): Eukaryota > Metazoa > Chordata > Aves > Passeriformes > Pycnonotidae > Nicator > Nicator chloris. The sequence continues at coordinate 8,993 of WAAE01003313.1, forward strand.
AAATTATTTTTGTAAAATAATTATTGTAGAGTTTACTTATGGATATTGCATTATGTTCTTGTGAATGAAATGGCATCATCATCTGAAGGGGGTGATAAGCCTGGAAGACAATACAGTGACAGGGAGAAATTGTTAATTGCTTTTACTGTAGAAATCTGTTACCGGAGTTTGAATCAACTCTCCTCAGCCCCCTTGCATGTCTTGATAAAAATAAATCTGTTCAAATATAAAATAAATCACCTATTCTTAAAGAAAAACATACATGAGGTGAAGCACCTGTCACCTCCTAATTTGTAATTTTAATCACTGATTTAAACAGCCCAGCAAAAATTACTCGGAGTACCTAGAAGTAATATCACAAGAAGCCAATTATTAGGAGACCCAGCGAGGGGAAACTTAAGTCAAATGGAAGATAATGCCTGAATTTTTAACCCTAAAAAGATAAAATCATTTAGAACATGATATTTAGATTAATTTTACCTGTCTTTCCCTAAAAGGTAAAAAGATTTACCTTCATGTTAATTACATTTAAGAAACCAAAATTTTATGCTTTTGTTTTCTTCAGAAGATGTTAGCCCTTGATAATATCATCAATACTAGGAAAATAGTAAAAGTATTTTTGTCTAATCTGTTTGGGATAACAAAGTCAAAGCTAAATTTGGTAAGCATACAATTGGCAAAAAGATATAAATCTTAATTTATGTTTGTCAGTTAGTTCAGACATATTTAAACATCCAGCAGAGCTCTAATTAAAAAAAATCTACATAACTGTCATTAAATGATCAGTTTCAGTGATACCTATCTATTTATTTTTCTAAAAATAAACATTCTCCTTTATAATTTCAATCTACAAAGTGAATCCACATGTTAGATAACAGCATAAAAATATGAAAATTTTGGTTTGAACATTTATGGAAACTCTGATCCATATAAGAAAACGGTGTTTAGACCAAAAATTGCTTTCTTCATCTATAAAAATCCTTCATGTGATTAGAAACACTTCTACAGTCTTAAAAGTCCACTCATAATCAATCTTGCAAGAGTAAGTGTGCAACTGCATCGTGGATTACAGATGAAGATGTTAACAATTAACTTTGTCACCGTTTGAGTATCTAATTCTCCAGCTGTGCATGTGTATATTAACTCCAGCAGAGATCTGGGAGGGTGCTGGGATGTGGCTACATAGCCCTCTGCATATCCATGCTCTTTTTTGCCCACTTTTTTTTGAGAAGTGTTTTGCTATCTCTCAACACAGCTTTCACATAAACTAACCTCTCTGAAAAGAAATTTCAGAATTTTGTTTTGGACTGAAGAGAGAGGAAAAAAAAAGAGTTGTATAAAAAATTGTATTTGTCCATAAAACTTATGTCACTTAAATTCTGAATTAATAAAATCTCATTAGGAAATACATGAGATTTATTTTAAATGCATGCTTATCTATGACTGTGCAGAAAAATGCAGGACCAGATAATGATATACATACTGTATACGTTTCTTTTCATTGCTCAAAGAACTTTGAGATTTTGTTAGCTTTAGAGTAACAAGCTCAATAAAAGTCCAGAAATTTTATACAGCAGTGCTCTAGCAGAAGTTGTGACTCTTCATTTATCTATAAAATGATGAATGTTTTATTTTTTTATTATAGCATTATACTCTCTATTCTTCCCTTTCGAAACCATCTAGCTTGTAGAATAGTGTTGCTTTTTGATAACACGATATGAATAACACTATGAAAAATGGTGTTATCAAGTGTCACTACATCAGGCTATTTTGAAATAATAATTCTCTCAAGCTATTACAGAAGTGCCAGACGTGTGGCAGCGATCCTGGATGCAAAAGATACAATGATCCTATTTATTTTCAAAAGAGAGGTTTTAAACCTGTAGCAATGTTACGGTAAAAAACTTTGCTGAATTGCACTTACACTATTTATTATCTGTTGTATTTGGGAAATTATAGAATAAGATATAATTCTCTGTGTGCAAGGGCTAAACAATATAATTGTGACTGGGTTAAATAAGAAAATCTATTTGAACTGTTCCCCTCTCTCACTAGGCTGGTGATGAAAAGTGGAATTACCTGTGAGTAAAGCATTAGAGATGTGAGGAAAACTAAGGCAGCAGGGTTCTCTAGGTTGTTCATAAAGATGATAGCTAAGTAGCAAAAAGACCAGAATCAAATCCCAGCACATTCTTATCTTTATAACAAATGAGTTGTCATGATTAAATCAATGGGTCTCCTTTCTTGCCTAAAGCCCAAAAGCACAATGATCTGAAAACTCTTAGAAACAAATGTCCGTGTCCTTTTCTCTGTTTTCACTGTTTAAGCAATCTTATCATTGATATCCCATTCATGTTTTGCATAAACCACACAGTGCTAACAATTGCCTTTCCATATCTTCTCAATAGGTTTATTACTGAAGGAATCGTGGCTGCATCAGAATGAAATCTGTCAATGAGCCCACGCCCTGCTGGACAGCTCCAAATTAATCATATATTTCATTACAAAAACAGCATTTCCCTTCTTTTCCAGATGACAATGATTATAGCCAGCCATGGAAAAGTTTCTCCAGATGAGGTGCCTGAAGGAGAGCACTAATCTGACTCTTCTGAGAGAGCTATGCTTTCCTTTCCCAGAGGCTGCAAAACACCATAAAAGAATGTTCTCCTTGGCTTCCCCCCATCTTTTCCCCTCAACATACACTTCTGAATTTATTGAACAGCTTCAGAGCCTGAACTGCAGAATTTAACTCCTGCATATCTGAGGTAAAGGGGATTCAACCTGATTAGCTTGACTTTCCTTCAAGTCCCTTTGTTCTTTTCTATCTTACATTGAAAAGGAAAAGAAAGGAGCTGAAGTGAGGGGAAAGCCCACAAGCAGCCATGAATGGATAATCTACTTCTTTGAAATATCCCATTTTCTAAGGCACTTAACCCATGAAGTGACACAGAACAAGACAAGAAGGAAAGACTTTTCATGAGGGATAACCTACAATGTGGTTAATGAAGGCCAGGAGGTTGTGCTAAGCTTACTGGTGGTCCCTTAGTTATGAATGACAGAAAAATGGGATAAATACTTAGGATAAATCCACAAAATAGTGATGTCTTTGCTTCTCAAGAACCGCTATGCTTTCTCTTGACCAAAAGAGGGGGAGGAAAAACCAAAGACAGAACCAAACAAAATAAACCTATAGGGTACTCCCAACACATACATCTTAATTTCCTCTAGGGAAGGGAGGAAAGGGTTTGACACCTGTGGAGCATAAAGAGTACCTCGACCTTTTCAGAGCAGTTTCTCACTTAAGATTCACAAGTAACAAAAGAGATAAAGATTAAATTGTATGGCACTTTTTCACTTGGTTTGGTGACGTTTGCTGTTCTCACAAAGCACATGGAAATGTTCCTTAAAAATAGTATAAGCTTGGGATGCACTAGGTGTTTTGACAAGAATTTCAGCAAGAGAAAAGCTTGAACCAATGGACTCAGGTGCAAAGACAGTCTACATTTATGGTTGAAACTTTTGCTGACCTGGTAACCCTTATGAGTGACTTTAGGAACCCAGAGTTGTCTGCTCAATAAGAAGGCAAATCTCCATCCCAACATGATACAGTTCTAAAGGTCATGAAGATTTTCTACTTTTCTAGACTTTACTATATTAACGGATTTTTTACAAAATGGAGGCTATTTTAAAAAAAAAACCCATGAAGATCTCCAAAAGTGTAAATTGAAGGAGGTCTTTTTTCCCTTTATTCTGAGGTTTGTAATATATCTTCTTATTTCTTATTTCTGGTTTCTAAAACTCTGTTTTGTTTCTCATTACAAAAATACAGGAAGAATCTTATTCTATATCATTATTTGATAAACAAATCAGTGCAAGAGACATATGTTATTCCTCAAAAACAGCAAAAATGTAAACATCTGCTCTAAATCCCCGAATGAAACACATTTTCCTTAGGGACATTTAAGTTTTCATTTCCTGATATATCATCTTTCGTGTCTCAGCCTTCTTATGGGAAATCCTGAAGCCATTACTCTGGATAAGAGTAAATAAATGTAAGAACTCCAAAGCAATTAGGGAAAAACCCAACCCAAACCAAGCCAAAACATCCCTGATTAAATTGTTTACAACATACACAGGCCATGTGATCACAGTTAGATAAAACAGAGTTTAAAAGATTGACAAGAATTTTTAATTTTTTTCCTCCAAATCTATGTTAAGAGGTCTTTGTATTTGGAGGATTAGTGAAGATGAGAAAGGACTGGATAAAACAGGTTTCTGCTGCTTTGAACATAGGCTTGAATATCTTTACTTGAATTTATGTAATGGAACTATTAAACATGGTTAGGGCCTTGTACAATTTAAATCAAACATCAAGGATCAGAGGGCAGTAAGAATGTCCTTTTTGATCAGCAAATACTGGTGTGGAAGTGTTAAAGAATTTATTTCATAATGGTGGGAAAAACTGATCTGAAAAACTATATTGTGCCTTTCCCCAAATAAATGTCTTTGACAATGCAAAATTTAATTATATGGTTGAAATCACCTTTGTTGGAAACCTATTTAAGGACTAAAAAGGAAAAAGACTGGAGACACTGGCCAGTGCTCTCACTGTGATGCCAGTATAAGCAGACCTGAATATTCAGATTTCTCACAAAGGTTTGACATGGAATGAAAAGCACTACTTAAATTTAGCTTTATAACTCATCACATTGACAATTTCCACTTTTGCAACTCAGGATTTTTGCAAGATGCAAACAGATTCCACAGCACAATCAGTACTGTTCAAAATATGCATAAAGCTATGAGACAAAAGTAACACAGGCTAAAATCCTGATACTGAAGATAGTGGGTAATTCTTTAAATCATTTCAATGTACCTAAAATGGGCTGAGAATCTTTATTGCTTTCTGACATAGAATAATCACTGACAGGCTAAGTTTCTAAGACTACATTTAAACAGTACTTCCACCAGAAACACTAAAGTATATAGAGTTTATATATTTAAAATTTGAATTAAACTGAGCACTGCAGAGGAAGGGTTGAGTACCAGCCAGTTGATTTAGATAAGCCTGAAATTAAAGCAGTTGGAGAGGTTGACAATGTTTATCTGTATCCACAACCATGAGATTATGTTGATAATTTACTGTGTTGTGTTTCAACACTGGATTCTGACCTGGTTTTCTGCTCTAAAAGAGGGATTTTCTTTCTATGTTAGTGAAAGAAATATTATGACTTCTTTTTTGCTGGTACATTCACTCATATTTTTCAATTTTAAAATTAAATATAGATTTCATTAACATTCTCTCCAGTAACAGGATTTAGATGTTTATCCTTTATCTTTTGCAAATCAGCATGTTTATATACATTAAATCTGTGAGTGGATTTCAAAATGTTGGCATGAAATAATTAGATTTTGATTAATCAGACAAACCTTACTCACTATAGAAAAGTGAAAGTAGAGATTCTATTTATGCTTTTATTTTAAGAATACTAACAGCTGTACTTTTTTGTGGCCTATGTAACAAATTGAAGGATTTGAAAATTTTTGTTAGCTTTTCATTCACATTGTTTGCTTTTAATACTTCTAGAATACTACTTAGGATATCTTTTTTGATCCATCTGAGATTGGTGTAATTAAAACTGTAGATTTGTAAGTAGCCAACTGCTTAAATTAGAATCTGCATGCTATGCTGAATTTTAAACATGAATTCTGTAAAGGCTTTGTTCCAGCTTCCTTGAACTAACAGGGTCAAATTCTGCTTGAGATGTACATCTGGCCCCAGTTCCTGAAACAGGACATACTGTATTTCACAAAGAGCACTAAAGATTAGCCAAGTGACCTTTTATGTATTTTACAAATGCAATTGCACAGTGTGCAGCTGCTGTGGTATTCTTCCAAGGTGCTCCCCTTGTTTGTCCCTCTGCTTCTCCCAGTGTTGCAAACTGAAATTATTCCATTGCTAATTACAGATTATATTATTAAATCCCAGTTGTAAAGTGGCAGAGCAAGAATGTCTGAAAGTAACATAAGCAGTTCGGAGTCCAGAAAAAAAAAAGAAAAAAAATCTCAAAATATTACCATTTTTTTCCCCTTCCAAATTAAGTTTTAATACTGTGATTCACCAAAACAAAACTAGAATATATGCTCTTTGACATAGTTTGTCTTTCTACTACAATGAACAGAGTAATGTACCCCAGAACTTGAAATAACATAACTCCCCTGAAATTCAAAACAGAAGAACAATCTTTTCAAGCATGCATCCAGCAATTATACCCATCTAGAAAGGACAATAATGCTCTAAGCAGTAAATTAAATTGACTGTGAAAAATTATTAGCCAATGATTTTTGCTTCAGTTTGTAGCAAAAATATTTCATTTTGATATATGCTTTTAATTTAACTGATCTACAGTTAATAGATTTCTATGTAATAATTTAATATATAATATTATTATATTA
>WAAE01003319.1:0-11184 GCA_013400495.1 Nicator chloris
TATTATTATTGTTATTATTAACAATGTCTCCAGACTGACATTGTTGTAACCAAGATGAAATTTTGCCTGTTGATTTTTCCGTGGGAGTTTAAAAAGCCTTGGGCCAAATTCCTGTTCATGTCGTGGCTTCTTTACGTCAGTCCTGCAGTGTAAAACCCGAAGAAGTCCAAGACAAGGATGTTTCTGTAATTTAGATTTTTAATCAATATTGGATAAAGATTAAAAGATTTCCATGTGCATTAACATTAAACCACATATTTGTTTTGTCATTTCCGGGTACATGGGGTGAGATGGGATGGATGGGAACACTGCCAGATCAGAAGGGCTTTTGCGTGTGCACTGACTGCTTCTGTCCACGTTCAATCTCCAGTGATTGCTGACCTGAGCAGCTGTCATTGTCTGCTTTTATATCAAATGTTGCCATTTTTCTATTTAAATTCAGATCTCCCCTCTTCACAGTCACTCAGCTCCTCCCTGATTCCTCAAGTTTTGCCTTCATAACAGGCTTTTGCTTTTCCACACCTGGGAAAGCAGCACCTTGGCTCTGCCAGGTGAAATGGCAGTGGGGTGGTTTGGTGGTTTGTAATTACGTGGAGAGGAACACACTGTCAGCAAGTTTGGGGTTGACACCAAAGCGCAGGGAGCAGTCCATATGCTGGATAGAAAGGCTATCATTCAGATGAATCTCAAAAAGCTGGAGCCGTGATTTGACAGAAAAATTCTGAAAGCAAACAAATGAGAGACACCAACTGTGGAGGGAACAGCTCTACTTTGTACATACATTAGAGGCTGGACTTGATCATAGAATGGTTTGGGTTGGAAGGGACCTTAGAGGTCATTCATTTCCAACCCTCCCACCATGGGCAGGGATGATCTGAGAGGTCTTTTCCAATGTAAATGATTCTATGAGAAGTTGCACAAGAGTCATGACGAATGACTAACTCCACTGCATTAGCCACTGCACAGTGCATAAACAGAAAATAGTGATTTAGCCCACTTTTGAGCAATTCTGAAATGGTGTTGTGCCTGCTGTGTCCAGTTTTAGAGTTCCCAGTACAAGAAAGGCATTAACAGAGTAAGCCCAGCAAAGGGCTATTGTGTTGGAAAGGGAGAAGGCAGAGATTGACCCTTACAGCACAGACTTGAGGTTGAACATGGTGTTGGACCAGACAAGCTTCAGAGATCCTTTGCAACCAAAACTGTTCTAAGGTTGTGTTATTTTTGTGTTGTTTACACTGGAGAGGAACAAAGTGAGACTTTTCTTATTTTATTTGTTGACAGATATGACAGTTGAACACATTACAGTGGGAACCTCTAATTGCTGTGTGAGAAAACAAGTGTTCTTGGCATAACCATTACAACCATTACTAATGAGGAGGTTCCCTGCAGGTGATCAGTGACCAATGGATCACAAGGTAAAGACTATATCTTGTTGTGTTTGCCAGCTGTCTCTCTGCCTAATATACACTGAGACCTCGTGAGTCACCTCCCCACTCAAGTGTGAGAGCTGCCTATAAACCCGAGAGGATGATTCAGAACAACAACTTATCCCCCGAAAATATTTCTGCGACTGTTCTGTCATGACACTTCATAAGTTGTTCCTATAGTTTATTTTCATAGAATAACAGAACCTCTCAGGTTGGAAGGGCCTCAAAAGATCATTTCTCCAGCCTGTTGAGGTCCCTCTGAACAGCAGCTCAACCACCTGGTGTAGGAGCCCCTCCTTTCAGGTTTGCATCCCCTGCAAACTGGCTGAATATGAAACCTCACTTCTCTAGCAAATCCCATTAAGTCTCAGGCATTTATAGTGATGCTTTATGCCTGGCATTGCTAATAAGAATACAATTCCTTGTCTTTAAATTTTCACGCCAGCTCCATCTCATCAGTCATAAGCTACTGTTTCCATTTTTCAGGTGTGTAGAGCCCCTCTTTGTCTCCTGACATTTATTTTTCACCCACTCTTCAGATTTTGACCATGACTCTGTGAAATAAAACTAAAGCTTACCTGAACAAAATTCATCATCTGGTGATGAATTTAACCTGTTAATTGGTATATTTTCAACATCTATACTTCTGTTATGGGAAAGCAATCAATAAGCATTTGAAGTTTCTTCTGAATTTTCTTACTTTTGATGCCTACAAAATATTTCAGTGCAGTAATCTAGATCTAGTCTGTGGATATTTTCTTATATATTGGTCAAACCTCTTTTGTTTTTATTTTCTCCATTTACTATCCCTATTTATCTGTACCCCTCTTTTATTTTATATCCAGCCATCCAATATCTAGGAGGAAAAGCGTTTGCTCATTTTTATTTCTATAGAATCTTTCTAGAGTTCTCAGAGCAGGGTCCCAGATCCTATGACAGAAAGAAAAAAAAAAGCACTAATAAACAATATGAAGAATTTAGATTCCTCCAGATATCTTTAGAAATCCAAATGATACATATCTAACACAATATAGGTGTCCAGATTCTCTGAGTATTCAATAGACAGAGACACCTTTCTGTTTTCCTATCTTAGGCTCCCATCTTAGGAAATTTACTTCTGAAAGTATTGTTCTGTTCCTGTCGGCCACACAGTGACCCTGACTTAGAATAAATGTCACAAAAGCCTCTGGAACTTCACTCTACTAAGTTATTTTTGTGTGTTGGGAGGCAGTGTCCAGATATCTAGAAGCTCCTGGTATTTTTCTACTTTGTGGTTACAGAGAGAGAATTAGAGGTAGAAAAAATTAGCTTTTCTCCAGTGAAGGAATAAAATAAATGGTTATCATAGGTTAGGATTAAGCTGAATTAAATTTATCAATCTAAAAATTATTTTTAAGTCTTTAAATTTTTGAGTAATCTCCAAGTTCATCTTAGTTAGAGACCAACCTTGAGTGACATCCCTGTTCATGAATAAAGCAGAGACTTGAATTAAAGATGCTAAAACATTTGAGATATTTTACCTTCACAACCCCATACTCCCTTTCTGTTCCTCAGTCCTGCATTATAAATGGGTGGAATTTTCTCCTTTTCTGTCCACCACAAACTGAAAACCCAGATGCTCAGTGGAGTTCCACTCCTGTTACACAAATGAAATGGTCAATAAATGTATTGCTCTCAAAGACTTTCTTGGCAACTTTCTCACTGGAATTTGAGATATAATCAGCCACATTCTTTTCTCATATTCCATATGATAAAAATTTTCTCAATCATTAGAGCATACAATTTTTTTATTAGTCTGAACAAAAGTGTGGTTTTTTTCTGTGTATAATCTGCATTTATCTCAGGGAGCTAATTCAGTGCAGCCTCAGATTACATGGCTTGATAAATATTTTGAGTCCATTACGGAGATTCCAAACTATATTAATAATCCTTAAAGAAATTTAATGCCTTGGCTTTTATTTCTACCTCAGTTTTCTGTTTCCCCGGGCTTTAATTCTCCAAGTAAACTGATGGAAACACTGTGACATCAGCAGAACCCTTGGAAAACAGCAGCCTGAAGGCTCCACTGTGTGTCTCTAGGAATAGATGGATTGCAAAGTCAATCACTGAGGCTTGGTACTTCCATCCTAAAAATTATATTGGTTCTTTCAAGAGTCACTGGCTCTTTCATCCCTATCTTTGATTGAGGGCACAAACCCCAGACTCTTCTGCATCTCTTCCCAGAGCCAGTAGCTCTAAGCCAGCAGGACTCTGAAGAAGATTATTTTTTTTTTTAATATTTTCAGATTTCTGCCATAGCAAATGCATTTAGAAACAGTACATTTATTTAGAAGGATTCTGTTTCAAGGATCTACTCCATCAGGCAATCTCAAGAGAAATGCAGCTAAAAATGAAATTAAATTTCCATAATTTATCTGAAAGAAGTGTCTCTGTGTTTAGGGTGAGATGTTGTTTGTCACTGTCTTAGCAGTGTAGCAAGGCTGTGTAACATCCTTATACCATACCACACGTTTCTGTAAGGTCTCCTTTAGATATTTGGTACAGTGAATTCCCAGCATGCCTGCTGTTACCAATTCTGATTTTAAAATGTCAAGAAGAAAATGTTAGATGTCATGGAAGGCAAGGTTTATGATAAGCATTTTGTGCCTGAAAAAAAAGAAATAAGATAGAACAGAAGCATTCTGTAGATTTTTATAAATGTCTGATATATATTTCACACCCTTTTTTGAGCATGGATCATTGAAGTACATCCATAGAAAAGTTACAAAAATCAGTTTCATCATTGATTGCTGCACTGGACTAGTGGAGTCCTTGCTTCTCTTCCTTCTAACATGATTTTTCAGGTCTTTAGGTTGACCAAACCTTGAGGTAATCTAAAACAAGGGTCCTTACAGGAGCAGCAGTGTCTTGTGTTTAAGAGTAGTAACGTACTTTATAAAGAAAATAGACTTAGATTTAAAAAATTTACTCTGTTAAGGTACCTAAGTGGATGAAAATTTTGTTGTCAAGCTGTATTTCTGTTTTTCTTTATCACTGTGTGTGTTTAACTCTCCTGGACTTAGAGAAGAAAATTAACTGGACGAGGAGAATTTGTTCACAGTGCAAATGTGTTTTTCCCCAGTACTTTTAGTTCTCCAGGCACTGAACACATTTAGGTCCTCCTCAATGTCAGTGCAGAATTACACCTTGTGACCCATCACAGGAAGGGAAACCTCCAAAATCTTTTTGAACTGACTCCCACAAAGGCCTTGTCTTAACACCACGCAAAGGAAATGTTCAAGCACAAATTTGCCACTGCTGGGGAGTTTAAAAATTATTTCTACGAATAAGGTGCCTCCAGTTTTATTGAGAAACCCCACAATATTTCAGACTAATTCCCTTTTCTTCTACAGTTTGAAATCATATCCTGCTGTCAAATAACTGGACATAATTCCAAATGGATTTGAAGCAATATTGTCTCCATCATCAAGCTATGCATATAAAGATAATAAAAGTTAAATTTTTTTGTCATGTATTCTATGTTAACAGACACACAAAGTGCAATAAATTTTATCTATCAATCTTCAGATCTAAAAAATTTCTTTGTCAAAATTAAGTTGTGATAACAGAGTAAGGAAGAAATAGAGATAATTGTACCAAATTGTGCAATTAGTTGTTTTTTTTTTTTAAGAAACAAATATTTGCAGTCTATATCTGTGGCCATATCCTACACTGATAGCTTATATAGTCACATCCCTGTTGAATCCACCTAAAACCAAATTTTACCTGGAAAGATGGTGAGACTTTCTGAAGAAAAGAATATTGCAAAGACTATCAAGACCACTTTCTACAGGTAATTTATGCCCTTGAAATAGATTTAATTTAAATAACCATGGGCATCTACATTTGAGGAAGATTCCTTTAACAGACTTGGAAAATTAACAGGTATCTTTGGGACATGTTTCCTTTGATCCCAAAGTTAACATCTAAACAAAATCATATGTTGTCCTAGAAGTACTTGTAATCATAATATTATGATTATTGAATGGCCTTATTAAAGTCTCACATGTTTTTAATTCTGTTTTTTTATTTTAATTATTTGTGTTTAACTTATTAATGAAAAGAATAATAAAAGCTCACCTTGTTGGGCTAAACATGTAGCAGTAGCTGAGGAAATTTTGGTGAAGGAAGGGAATAACTCATGAACATCCCTGGAGAATTCATCTTTTCTGTTCTTCTCTTCACAGAGAAATTCTGTAGCTCCTCTCTGGTTTGTGTGGTTTCTCCTGCTGGGAAAGGACACACTTTTAAAGACAGACTGAGAAAAGGTAGAATTCAGTCAGAGCAAGGGGAAGAGACAAATGCTAAATTGTGGAAGAGAAAGTAAACTCTGTTATTACATGAGGGCTGAATTTGTGGAGATGAACTGGGACTTCTTGGTTCATCACAAAGAAAAATAAGAAGGAACAGAGAAGTGGAGAGAAGTGAAAAGGTTCAGCATTGTCAGGAGGAAACTCTGATTATTATCTCTCTGTCAAGAACCCTCAAGGATTCTAAAACTTTCAGTGGTAAAGATATTTCTGGACATATTTGATAAGCATCAATGGATATGCCCACTCAAGTAATCTCAGAGAAGGGAAAGTAATCTTGGTTACAGGATGAGATGGAAGGAAATAAGAGGAAAAGAGTTGCTTGTCACATCCAGGAAGGTTGTGGTTCAGTCACAGATGGAACTCAACTTCTGCACACAAAGCCAGGATTTCCTTTCACCTTCTCTTGAAAAAAAATCTCATTATGGAGAACTGCACGATGCAGATCTCAACCCATGTGCTGAACATGCACCAGAAGGGTCTGAGCATCCTCTCTGGATATGTCCTCAGCATTAGGTGTAGAGAACACTGAACAAGCTTGGATTATTTGCAAGAATCATAGAACCACAGAATCGATGTAAGTTGGCAAAGACTCTCAGATCAACAGCAGCACTGCCAAGGCTACCACTGTGCCCCTCAGAACCATGTCTGCACATCTTTTAAATACCTCTGGGCCTGGTGGCCCCACAGCTTCTCTGGGCAGCCTGTTCCAATGCCTGACCACCCTTTCCAAGAAGAAGTTTTTCCTAATATCCAATCTTAACCTCTCCTGGCACAGTTAGAAGCCATGTGCTGGTGTCCTGTTGCTGGTTACTCGGGAGAAGAAACCGACCCCCTCATGGCTGGAAGGAAGGAGGGAAGGAACAAACCTCCCCATTCACAGAGCCTTGGGCTCCCACTGCCTGGGAATGAGGGTACCTTGGATGGCACACCAGGCTGCTCTGCTCTGTGCCATCACTGGCTGACACTGCTTTGTGCTATTTGGGTGACAACTTGCAAGGTGGGACCTCCAAATGCTCGGGGAAGTTGGAAGTGCAGGCGCATAAGAGAGGATCCTGTTGCTCAAACATGGACGGTGTTGCCAATTTTGCTGTAGCATATTTGAGACATATGCATGGTACTAACAGGTATTGCACAGCTCTTTTGAGAGACTCCCCTTCTGGAGTGTCAGATGGAGGCAAGGTAGGACATTCTGCAGCACTTAAAATAACCTTAAATATCTACATGGAGGCAAATGGATCACAACCCCATTATTTCATGTTTTGATAAGTCAAATTGCCCAGCCTCAGCTATGCTTCCAGCTCTGAGGATTTACCAGGTATTGTCTGTCAAATGCTTCCTTTTTCTGTTTGCTAGTTGTTCTGGTGTTTTTGCCTGCCTTCCTCTTTTTTGGGGGTAAAAGATACTAAACACTGACGTTTGGGTAGCTGAGTATAGCCCACTGTCTGATTCAGTCACTTTTCTTCGAATTTGTTTTCATTTATCTCCACTTCAGTGCCTGGCACTGTCTTGAGGTGCTGTAAAATATTCTGCCTCAACATTAGCTACTGGGTCAGAAAGTTTGAGCTTCCCATTGATGTTTTGTAATATCTGACAGCTCTAGGTGGCTGTCTCAGACTTGACAGGGCATCTCAGACAGGCAAGAAGAACTCTCAGGGTGAGGAATGGACACTCAGCTGTCTAAATGGTAGCCATTTGGTCCACTTTAGGGCTCAATGAAGATAAAATTCAGACACTTCCATCAAATTTATATTTGACATGTTTTTTCTCAATCTCAGAAAAGGGTAAACCACCCATTACAGGTGCCTATATCTCTGCAGTGACAGGGAGTGAGCCGATGGCAGGATTCAAATTCACACACCTAATTGTAGAAGTCTACACTTGAGGACCCTGTCCTGACTCCTGTAATCCCTGGCAGTAAAATTCAGTTTTCTGCAGGCATCCAGAGACATTAGGAATAGCTTTGAATATTAGACATACTCATGTGGGCCAGTTTTTTGTTTAGATTTATAAATTACACTGAAAGAGTCCTGCAGCCCAGGGGATCTAAAATATCTCTCTCAGAGTCAAAAACAAATCAAGAAGTGTGTGTCATTTGTGTACTGCAGCCCAGGTGCTCTATTTGCTGGGATTTTGAACAAAGAAGGCTTTTCAGGGTCTGATCTCAGACTGGATCCACCTGGGATGTTTCCTTTGGTGTCCCTGAGCGCTGCATTATGTTTGCAGGGTGCTGTAGGAAAAGACAACATTCTTTTCTTATGGCACAGGGCCCAGAGAGGATATTTCACCTGGATGACAAACTAAAAAGTGATCTGGAAATGACCCTGCTTGATCAGTAGGGTTGGAGCTGGTGACCCATTGTGCTCCTTTCCAACCTGACCCATTGTGTCCGTAATTCTGTGAAAACTATAAAATATGCCTTCTTTGTTTGCAAGATCTCAGACTTATATAGAAGCACTCTCTCCCTAGGGTTTTTCTGGGGGGTTGGTGTGTTTTGTTGTTTATTCCATGCTTGGACATGAGCAGTAGCCAGTGATGGCTGTTTCTCTCTCTATGTGTGCGTGTGTGCGTTTCTGAGCCCAATGCCATATTTGAAGTCTTTCACCTCATGCTTGTCTGACAGCTGACCAAGTACTGAAAGTGTCTGTCACAGACAGATTTTCAGAGCAGTTCACAGCTCACATAACAGAGGGAGAGGGGAGGGGAAAGACAGTTCACAAAATGTCTGAGGAAACGTGTCGGGAAGATGCAGGATCTCTGCGCAGACAGAGTGTCTTTTGTCTCTCGGGCAGAATGACTCCCTGGCTCAAATCCCACTGTGAAGCAAATAACAGAGCACATTCACGATGCCCTAACGTTGCTACATAACAGTATATTTGGGAATTCAACTATAGACAAAGGTGCGCTCTTTCACTATTGATTTTTTTGTAATCTCACTTGCCATTGTCTCACCATTCAATAGGTTCTTTGTACTCACCAGATCTGCACGTACAGCCCAAGATGAGCTTACTCAAAGTAAGTTACAGTTGCACTGAAAATTTTTCCTCGTATTAGTTTTCACTCCATTTAGAAAAGAACAAGGGTTTATTACTGATCAGACTTATGCAAAACAGATGGTATTTTTCTTTTTTATATCAAAGGATAACAGAACCATATTTAGGTATGAATGGTGAGATAATTTTTTCAACAAAGTTTTCATATGTTAAAGCCTGGTGTCTGATCTAAGATAATTGTATAGGTAGTGATTAGACTGAAAAAGACATAATTGGAATAGGACTTGACCCACTGGGACAACTAAAGACCAGACCTATTTCTTTTGGAAATGCTTGCACTGCTACATTGATGGCAGAGCTCTTGGACACAGATGTCTGCCTTAAAAATCACTGAAAGAAAAGAGCATAATTTCTTCTGAACTCTCAAAATTTTGACTTTTGAATGAAATTTTTTCCTTCTACTTAGGTTTGGAGAGGTGTTGTTTGTTTGTTTGTTTGTTTGTTTGTTTGTGGTTTTGTTTGTTTTTGTTAAAACCAGATGAAACTCCTTTTTATAAAAAATTTTCCTAAGTAATTAACTAAAACTTTGAACAAGGTTATGGAAGAATCTGTAAACAGAGAAATGAAGAAAAATCTTGTTCATATTAAATAGTCATGCCAACAATTTTTATAGTTATTTAAAGGTGGAATGAAACACTTCCACCATTTTTCTCATCACTTTATGTACCATTTCCATGCCAGTCCTGCCAGCACTGATAAATGTCCTATTTTCTTCTGAGGTTCTTGACACTTTCTGCACTTCAGTAGTTGTACAACCTTGTGTCATTCAGCTGCAATGGAACAGTGAATTATTTTAGGAAGCAGTGGGTGTGCTCAGAAATAGTTCCTAGTTTCAGTAAGATAAACATCCATGAGATTTGGTATGTCAAGGAGAACTCAGTGTTACAACTCTTCAGATGACTGATTTCTTAAATACCCAGCAAAATCTCAGGAATTGCCATTGATCCTGCATTGATGACCACAATACCTCTGATTCTTGCAGGTGTGTAGCTATACAGGAAAAAATACACAAGGGAAAGGGGTTGTAAATCAAAGTGGGACAAAGAGATTTGGAGGAAAAAAGGTCACAGCTCATGGTTTATGTATTGTGTGAAGCTTATGAGGAAGGAAAATGAGATCTTCATCAGCATTAATATTGTGGAAGAAAGTAATTCTCTACACTGATAAGGGAAAGATTCAGTAACAACAGAAACACATTGGTCATGTATTGGTCATGTATTGGTTTTCCTGAGGAAATTAGAGCATCATGACAATCACAGAGATCATAAGGATTGATATGAAGGATTTGGGTCATTCTGCCTTTCTTTCATCCCCCTCTTTCCCCCAGATAGCTTGAGGAGAGATTGATTAACTTGATTCTCTTGCAGTGTAGAGATGTTCACAGAGGATGAGATCGACTTCTGTTTGTTGTTTTGTTGTTTTTTGTTGTTTTTTTTTTTTTTTTTAACTTTATCTGCTTGAGTAACTCCTACATTTCTTCTCAACATTTTCCACTTTTCATTTTTCTGACTTACTGCCAGTCTGAAACTGCTTTAGTTACCCAGGATAACCTATTTGGCAGTGCCTGTTGGGGGCACACATATGGTCCATGATGGAAACCTCAGGTTTACGTTCTTGACAATTTCCATACTCTGATAACTTTTCAAGCTGTCCCTACCTCTGTTCTATGCAAATTCATGTCCTAAATCTTGTCATTTCCAGATCAATGGAGCAACTGTCTTAGTGACAATCCTCTTCTGCCAGTTGTTAAGCTGTGCATCTGACTTAAAGCAGAGAAGCTGATTTTGTGGGGACTGCTCAAATCATAATGTTAAATATTCCTTGCTGAGCAGGTTCACATTGACTATGACTGTAGGCAATTAATACGAGTTTCCCAAATGACAGCCATTTTCTCTTGGTAGTTTGTTTTTTTTTGTTGTTGTTGTTGTTCATTTGTTTTTGTATCAGGAACGATTTCACATGGGCAGAGTAAGGCAGGTTGCTATTGTGAACCTGCTGCAATGCTTCCAGGTATTCATAACATTGTTTGCATTGCTAAGTGCTGTGAGGGAAAAGTACCAAGCTAGGGGATTATGCTCTGCTGAAGCTGATTAAACAGTTCCTCCAGTTTGAAGAGTTATGACAAATGAAAACCTCTTACACACAAACCCGAGTTATCCAGGTTGTCTGTTAATGAAACAGATGTCAGTTTGCTTAAATGCCAGGCTTCCTTTTTTTTTTCCTGTTCTTCAAGTCCTTGAATTTCTGCCTGAGCAAAAGTTAGAAGTGTGCTCCTGTGCAGCATTTGTCTATATGGTTTGAAAATTCCTTAATTTGACCCCTCCAGAATTAAAAAGAGGATATTTTATATTTTTA
>WAAE01003320.1:0-13152 GCA_013400495.1 Nicator chloris
CATGATAAAATCAACATACTGGTAAAGTTTTTACTTACAGGAGCAAGAACCAATATTTCAGTAGAAATGCTGTAACTTTGGCAAAAGCGTCACACTTAGTCTAAAAACTGTTTAATACCTTTTTCTGTACAATTACAGGAAAAGGTTGGTTGGTTGTTGTTTTGTTTAAAGGCAGGGGAAATGAGGGATGTTGCACAGCATTTGTTGGTGTCATGCATGTATATCACTAGTAGAAATAGTTGGCTTTTTTGGCTTGTTATTTTTCTTATATTTGCCAGAAATAATATGTACTGCATATGATCAATTTCTTCCCCCATAGAGTGGTTTGCAAGCTTTTGAAGTCAGGCCTACTCTCTGTGGTTCTCTAGTAGTTTGGTTATAGCTCAATTCTATCCTAACCATCACAAGGCATTTTCCTCTCTTCCTTCCCCAGAAGCTCAACTCACCTTTCATTATAGAGGGTGCACAGAAGAGATGAGGAGAAAATGTTGGAATCATCCCATTTCTCAACAACCACCAAACAAATATTGCATTCCTCTTTCTGTAAGCCTTACTTGTCTTCTGTCGCTATTAGCTAAACATAAAGGTTAAACACTATCTTGGCTGCAAGAAGAGCAACTTCTGAAGAAGTAAGGGCAGAAACAAAGGACCAGCAGAATTGTACTGGAGCTGCTTTAGCTCTTTTTGTACAAGGATATATTCTAAACCAGCTGTGTTCTCAGAAACTGTAGTTTTTCATGTGTGAGCATCTGCTTCATGCTCAAACTGAGCAACATCAGTGAACACTTACTAGTATCATGTAAAAGGCATGGCTTGTGCTGTATATGGTAAATGTCTTGTAAATGCACCTCAGGCATGGATTTTTATTTTTTTAGACTTGTAAATAACTCGAGTAGAAACATGCTCCTTTTCCACTGCACAGCTTGTTTAATAAGTTCTTTCCCATTTTGCATTTATGAACTTGGCTTGTCAAATATAGCGTGTTCCTGACGAGTTAGGCTGGTTGATTTTGTGCCACTTCCCAGTCTGAGCACCTATAGATTTTGAACCGTGATTCTGTCTTTTGCAGTGTTTGCCACTCCTCCTGGGGTATTGCAACTCACTCATCTGAAGGATTAAGGCAAATACTGAACAAAAGTATTAAGGACATAGCAGTCTCATATAACAAGGCACTTCTAATACCCTGCCCTTGCTATTTGGTATAGCTTTTCAATCAAACATGAAGTTATGGGTATTGCATGTATGCTGTATTTTTGCAGTTTGCTTTTAAGTGTCATATAGCAGAATTTCAAAAGCATTGTAGCAGTTGAGATGTATGCTTTCATCTTTTCTTCAGGACAGGCTGTGTACTTTTTAAAAAGACACGTGCCTTCTTTTTACTTTTTTGGATACTGAATAATCCTCCTTAACTGCTTTAACAGCTTCTCAGCTTTGTTACTAACTTGCTCAGTATTTTTCTAATATCCAAGTGAGAGCAGCTGATCTAAAAATGCTTGGATAGCCCTTTTTTTTCCCCAAGTTTTACTTCATAAACTGTAATTCCTAGAGAAATGCATTCCTCTACTTATTTGTCCCACAGTCCTATCCTTTCCTCTACCCAGGGGCTAGTTGTAATCAAAATTATTCAGAATTATTTTAAACTTTTAGTTCTACATAGAGAGCTCTGAAAGTATTCCATATTGTTTATTTTGGGGGTGCAGTACTGAGATACTAAGGAATAATTTGGAAGACCGCTGTTGTGTACCTCTGGGAATTTTTTTTCTTCTGTTTCAGTAACAGAAGTGTTCTTATACAAATACTTAATTAAAATTTCAAGATGCAAAAAAATACCTCACATAGTCTGATTTGACAGTTGTTTTTTAGTCTTGCTAATCTCACAAACAAGTTATTTCAATTATAATTTCTAAGCATATTGTTTGAAAACTTCTCGGGATGTGCATGTGTTCTGTTTGTATCTTCTCAGAGATAAAGAAATACTATTCCTTTATTAAGCCAGAAGGATTAATTTAATGAAAGAACTCAAGGCAATTTCATGTGGAGGCTTCAAAAGATCCTTATACCTAGCATTGTGGTTGGACTGGATGATCTTGAAAGCCTTTTCCAATGTAAAGGATTCTGTGATTTTACCAGTTTGCCTCCATGCTGGAAAAAAAAGTTCATCTGGATACTGTGAGATGTGTATTTTTACTATACTTAAATAAACTAAGTTTGAAATAATTATTTTTAAAATTTTTAAATTTTTTGTTCAAGTGAAGTCACTGCATCCATGATTAAATATGTGAAATAAATACCTGACATAAGTGCAGTCTGTGCAAACTGCAGGGTGTGCTGTATCCTGTGTGAAAGTGGCTCAGTAATTAATTTCCTTTGTTACACATTGGTAAAAATTAAGTGCTACACTCAGTTGGAAAATGGGGTCATGTTCTGTGGTGATGGGAGGATGGATATACAGCCTTTGTTTAACATTTTTTGTTTAAACATAGAGCATTTTTTCTCCAGCAATTTTCAACATATGGTAAAGCCAGCTCTATTCCATGTTTGATATTTGGAAGGATGGAGCTGCAGTCACTGTTATTTGTGAGAGTTTTGCTTCTGGATCTACTTTGTCTAAAATGCAGTTCTGTTGAATCTGTCTGTGAGCACAGGCAGGTGGATTTGCCCCTTGTGAACAACCCAAGAGCTGCTAATTCTGAGCTGACCCAGTTCTGACCTGCTCACTGGCATGTCATGTGCCACCCGTATTGTCATCACTGGGGAAAAACTGCAACCTCCCCACTGCTGCCTGCCATCTTCTCAGCTTTCTCATGTCTTTTTTTTTTTGTCACTGCGTTTATTGTCATGGTAGAATGTTTATTTTGATCACAGCACTAACCAAACATTAGGTAGAAGATACATAGAATTGAAGGTATTTCTGTTTTTTTTTTAGTTCAGTTTTTTTCTAGCACTTTGAAAATAAAAGAACTTCTTAAAGCTGATGAAGTTGAAAGGAAAGTTATAAAGCAAATACAGAAAATTGCACGGAGGGAGGGGAGTGGAGAAACAAACCAGGGATACACAAGGAGAACATTGCTAAAACAGTTAGTGTTACTCTGAAGCTCTCCCATGCCACTTGTCCCTTTCTCAGCTTTGTGCTTTCTCAGTAGGGAGTGCTCCGATCTCCTCTTCCATCTTCGACAAGAGCAAGTGTGGCAGGTGCTGCATTTGAATTTGTAGACTTGTATGGTGTGGTTGCCTGCTGTTTGGCAAGTTTTCCCAGCTTTCACCAAGGGAATTTTGGAGGTGTCCTTCACTTTTTAATACTTTAATATTTCTTTTGCAGCAATATTGACACCACTATTTTTTACCAACTGAGCTAAAGCTTTAAAAATCTTACAGGGAAAACAAACCATACTATCTTCTATTTTGAGGTGTGGGCCACACTTTGGTCATACAATGAAAGCTACAAGCTTCTCTTAAATACTTGCCCATCCCATCTTCATGGGTTGACTTAAGGCTGTGAACATCTCTGTAGAGAAAATCTAGCTGAAAAACTGCAAAGGAATTGTGCTGGTACCATCCATCTCAGATTACTTCTTCTGTTTTCAGGGACCCCTTGTGAAGCAAGCAATTAATCTTGTTGTGGTGTGCAACACCCCCACAGAGAGTATCAAATTAGTTAAAAGGGGCAATATCTGGTTACCTCCTGAATCTAATGAAATGTTTTCTGGCTGTTCTTGAGCAGGTCAGCTTTTTCATGCTAACCACAGCATCTGTTATTCTTTCCATATCTTTTTTTTCAAAGCTGCTTGGAAATTCTCAGTACTGGCAGGCACACTTCCATACTGTTGTAAATTCTGTGTATTACTGCACTTTCAGTATAAATACTTTGCTTTGGGTTTTGTTTTTGTTTTGTTTGGTTTTTTTAAACTTGTTTCTGTTTACAAATTGTTATCATAAATAGAATGCTTCAGCAGCAGGGTGTAGAAGGATACACTCTTAATTTGGCTGCCAGCCTAACTAGCATTACAGGAAAACCTGTCCAGGGATGTGATTGATGAGTATTCTGTCAATAAGAAAGTGAAACTTGGAATCAAGTGTGTGTGGTAGAAAGTGACAAAGACCCCTCATATCTTAAATAAAGATTCTTCCATTTGAAGGATCCAAGAGGCTTGGACATAGTCTTACAAAATGTCAGCCAAAAAGTAATGTCATGTACTTCAACTCATGTGTTGAACCTGTGGGGTTCAAGTTACAAGAACTGCCTCTTGAAGGGTGGCAACAGCCTTCCCAACCAGCTCAGACAGGGAAGGGAGATGACTTGGATTCAGTCACATCATTTTGAATAGAACAACTGGCCCTGCCTCTGTCAGGTCTCACCCTGAATATTTATCCCCAATCCATAAAGATTTATGAACAAGTATTCCACATTCTGGATTTTCTAATTTTTGGTCAGAATCCATGTGTCTTGCAATCTGTAGTTGTGACTGTGCAGAAGGAGCTTCATATCAAAACAATAGAACTGACACTAAGTTACTGACTGGACTGCAATCTTTAATTCCTTATTTTCAAGTGGAGATACTGTATGCCAAGGCTTTGCAGTCAGCACAAACTGGAAAAAGTCAATTCCTTGTAAAGGATATCTGTTTTCTAGGTCAATCCTCTGAGTTAGCAAGGCTATCTCTTCTAGTTCAAAGACTTCAAAGAGCTTAGACAGACGTAGTAAGATGTCTATACAGTCAGACCTTATCTGCACATTGTTGTAAGTTTGAATTGTTTAACAGGCTTTTAGTTAACAGGCTTTTGGTTAACAGGTACTTCTTTAGGTATCAAGGTATCAAGCCTTGCTAAAGACAACAGAAAAGTCTTCTCTCACTAAGGAGAACTGACATACAATTGAAACATCTTTTTTCTAACTCTTTGTAGATTTACACCATAAAATAAATGTGACTACTGCCTAGTCCAGAAGCAGCCTGTCTGATTGCCACAGAGCTGCTGAATATGTTTGCCTGCCTTGGAGATTTGTTTTGCTTGCAAATGTAATGTTGCTATTTTTCACATTTTTATGTACTTTAAAATACACATTAATATAGAATTAGGTGAGTTGCATCAAATTACTGCCTAAATAGCAGAATATTGTTGCAACAAGTACCAGCAGATCACAAGTAAAGGATGAGTGCATTTTTGATGAGTGTAAGAGTGTGAATGGAATGACAGACCTCCAATTGCTCATCAGGAGAGAAGCTCACAAATCTGACCTTTTCAAAGGGTAGAGAGTAAATTTAAGCGAAAAGAGTAATGTTAAAATGGTCATGTCCTGTGCGCTATGTTTGTTCCATTGCACACGTAATATTTTTGCCATCAGTGTTTTTATTCTATTCTTACCACTTTCCATTTTAACAGTTGAACAACTGCTAGAGATAACTTGCAATCCTGAAGTCATTTGACTTGTCATCTTAAAGGGTATTTATAAACTATAGCATTCAGGGAACCCCCAGTGTTACCTTAAATAGAGAGACTCCTTTTAGGATTAAGAAGAAAATTGGACTGTTCATTTTGGAATGGCTTTTCTTAAATGTAAGTCTAATGATGGTTGATTAAAAACTCCATAAAAATGTGTAGCAAGTTTAACCATATTCTGTATTGTTATATTATCACTAAAAACTGCATGAAAAGCAAATGGAATGGCTTATGCTAAACATCTGAAAAAGATGTTTTTCTCCTATGAATACAAGTCTTTTAATATTGGCCAATATTAACTGTTTCCTGTAGGCAGAAATGCTTCTTTTGCTATTTTTTTTTTTTTTTGGTTTTTGAGAAGAGTAGGGTTAGTTCTGCACAAACAACAACAAAAAAAGTCCTGTTCTCCCAACAGCCTATTGAGTTAACTTCTGCCAAGTTTTCAAATTCTAAGCAATTTTTAAAGGATAATGGAAATCTGAGGGTAATAAGAAAGCAAAAGAAGCAAGCAATTTTGATTAATTGGAGAACTTGATAAAAGAAGCAACAAACATTTGTGATCAATGAAACAAGGTATTTTGGAATATATACTAGTTATTGACATGGAGGGAAGAGGACATCCTTGCTTAGAACATTTAGTGGTGCTAGTCAAGAGAAAGATCAGAAGAAGTAGAGTAGTCAGGTACTTTCTATAGTAATCAGGTTTTGACCTTTAATTGCATCTGGTTTGCCAAATGTGGGCATTAGATTACAAAACGCATGATGGAAATTATTTACAGGGTACACAAGAACATATAGTTGTAGCTGGGGGTTTTTTTTGTTGTTGTTGGTTTTTTTTAATGCTGCAGACGTTGGGGTGGTTGTAACATGTGAGGGTGTGCTTCCCAGCCCAGCATCTGATTAGTCACTAATTTAGTAAGGAATGTCCTGGCACAGTTCTGTTGAAGCATGTGAGCCTATCAGCAGAATAACATACCATATTCTTTTAGGTGTTTCAACATACAGTTGAGTAAAACAGCTCAGCTGTTTTGAAACAAACTTCATGGTATTCCTTCCAAGTCTCCTTTCCTTCTCTGATTTCTTATTGACAAAAGAGATTTTGCATGTTTACTTACTGAAATATGTTTCATGCTTTAAACATTTTTTAATTAAAATTCCAAATGTTTTAGACTCTAAATAACACTGAAGATAAAATCTAGACAGCTATAAGTATTTCATTTTTACACTAAGGGAAAAAGAAAGTAACATATGCTCATATTCTGTGTGTTCTGCAAGTTTCCACACTCAGTGAATACAGATGATCAGACATATTAAGGTGACCAGTTTAATTAAAATTTTCAGAGGTAAATATTTGCTGTAGTACAAAAGCACGTTCTCCCAAGTCAACCTGTGTGTTATGGCCACAGCACTATATGACACACATTTCCTTTCCCTAGCTTAGATTTCCCTAGCTCCTCTTTCAGAGGTTCAGCCTTTTTTTGCTGAGTGCTTGGATTAGTAGTATGATTAACAGATCACTGATGTAGTTGTGGCATTGAGGTTACTCTAGGTCAGTTCATAGCGAGTGGTAATGCTTAAGAGAATTTCACAATGAATAAAAAAATCCGCTATTTGTGCTGGGACTATTCTGACAAATGTACTTACTCATAAGGGATTTGGAAAGGCAGTGAATAGCAGGATGGCCAGGTACCAAATTATTCAAGAAAATTGAGATAGGGACCAACTATGAAGAATTTCAGACGATCCTTACAGGATTCTTTCTCAGTAAAATAGCATCTGAAATTCAGAATAGATAACTGTGAAGTTATGCAGAAATACCACTACTAAATTCACATATAAATAATAGTATCTGAAGGTGATTGTAACCACTCATGAATAAGATGTGGTCTCACAAAACCAGCATTGAACAACAGAATGAATCTGCTGTTACGTATCAGTACAAGAGACATGCAGGGAAAAAGCAGTGACAGTCACATGCCACACTCGTAAATCTATTGTATGTCCAAATCCTGAATATTCTGTCGGGACTGATCTGCTATCTTCCAGGAAATGGGACAGGAGAAAACATAATCCAGAGCAAAATACACAGAACTATTTCCTTATAAAGAATAAGTAAATGAAGTAGCACTTTTGAAAAGAGAAAATGAATAATTAAAGAGAAATGCAGTAGAGGTCTCTCAAAATACCACATGAAACATGCCTTCTCTCTCACACTTTTGGAATGAGGAAGCACCGAAATAGCAGGCAGAAAGGTGAGGAAAAATACAAATATGTAATAAGTTTCAGAAACCCTTGACACATGATTGTTGTGAATATTAGAACTATAGATGGATTTTAAATATACATTACAGGACAGGTTTTTTAAAGAAAATTAATTGAAGGCTTTTAAATAAAAAAATCACCACCTCTGACTTTGGAAGTCCCCAAGCTTCAGATTGTTGGAAGCTCTGTTGTATTTTATGGAGCTATCATTATGTATTCTCCCATGTTTTTATTCTGTTGCTTAGGTATCCCCAGGTATTCAGTTTTGGCAAGTGTTAAAGACAGGGCACAGGGCTAGATGGACCTTTGGCAGACCCAGTCTAGCTGGTCTTGGTAATACAAGCACTGACTTTTTCTTCAGTTAAGTGACACAGTAAGACTGAAATAAATGTAGCTATTTATATCTGCATTTGTATATAAATTGTATAGAAATATTAAACTCTCAGAAATCCGAGAAGGGCACGTGAGAGAGCTGTTGCTCAATTTTAGATGGAGTGTCTGGTGTTACCACCACGTTCCAAGGAAGTTGCAAGGTCAGTGTGTACCTTAACATCATGCTTTTATGCATTTAGGCATGAGATCAGAGTAATATAATTATTCAGAGCAACAATATCTGAGGTTTGCATGTCTGATCTTTAAAAATTACTGCTCTAAACACGTGTAGCTTGCCTTAGAACACAAACTGAGGTGTCTGAACAATTACAGTATGAAGTTCTCATGTCAGGGCTGTACAGGAACAAGCTGTTTCCATTGTGTTCACCATACCCAGACGATTTTCTTAGAATGTGTTCCTTGACAACTTCTGTCCTAACTGGTTAGCTGAATCAGATTTTTTTTTTATTATAATCAAAATCTCAAAGTGTGGGAATTCAGCTAGAAACTCAATGTGACGATACACAGAAATAGAAGTTTCTGAAAACAACACATAAGTAGGAGTTTTTTGCTAAAGTTTCAAATACTTTGCTCAAAATCCTTGCAGATGCACCTTGGAAAATACTTATTTCTTCAGTCATTAATCAAACTCAAAACATACTGAAGAGACTTTTTTTTTTTAACAAATAATTTTAGCAGCTGGAAATTAGTCTTTTGGGGCTTTCTTAGTCACTGACAGGTGGTGAAAAGCACTGCAGGTTACTTGAAAGCAGTTGGAAAATTATGTATTTAAAGTGCTGTGAATGCTTCCCAAATACATTGTTTGGGGGTTGGGGGGTTTTTTGTGGGTTTATTTTGGTTTGGTTTGGATTTAGGTTTGTTTGGGGTTTTTTGTGGTTTGTTTGTTGGGTTTTTTAATATGAAAAAACCACCCCACTGAATGAAAGTAAAAGTCTGAGTAGAGAGGGTGTATTCCCACCTTCCTACTTCCCTTCTTTATAGGAACATCTACAGGAACATCCAGGGAGATGGGTTCAATGATCTTTCTTCAAGATTCTGAAGGAAACAGCAACAGCTATGATAAAATACTGTGTTTTACAGACTTACATAGCTATGTATGAATTTATATATAAGTAACTTCTAAATTGAAAGCTTAAGTTTTCAGTCTTCTAGCAGCAAATTGTACTTTAAAAATGTATTTCATACAGCTTAATAAAAAGGATTCTTTATGCATCTTTTGATGTCCATTTAAAATGAGGGAAAAGGAAGTTTTAGCAATGACAGGAGCGGCTGTCGTGCTGTACGATACAAATGGTCTATACCCGTGTTCTAAACCAACTTATCAAATGCACTGAATTTACATAAAAATAAATAGTAAAGGAGTAGGGAATGGCAAATTTGTCGGTGGGACAAAAGCCCAGCTGACTGAGTTAGTTTTGTCTTCCCAGCAGTTCTGTCAGCCCCTCAGCAGAATGTCATGGGTCCTGTCATCCTCTCTGAGCAGGGTGAAGGTTATCAGGTGCTCTGCCCGTCTGGCTGAGTGCTCCGGCAGCGCTGGCCTGGCCAGCTCCGGGGATTCCTCTCAGTCACAACTCAGCAAGTGCTCTAGCTGACAAAGGGGTTAAGCTGCAGGTCCTCATTGATCATCATCCCTCATCTGAACCCTTCTTGACTCCTACCAGCCCAGGCACCATTTGACTGTAGTTTTTTTTGGGGGTAGGTGTGGTTGTGGGAGAGCGCTGAGTTCTCTCTTGGCTGCCCCTTTGCCTTTTCTGTGGAGCTGTGTGGTGTTGCATTGGCCTCCCATTGCTTTAAATTTGCCGATGTTTCATGGAGGGCTGGATATTAAAAGAGCAGAGTGGTTGCGTTTGACAAGTATTCACTTTAGTGAAACTCTGTGAAGAAATTGGTTTACCCAGTCACTTGAGGATAAAGTTAGCTTTGTTTTAATCAGTGCACTCAGAATTGACCATCTTACCCAGCCTCTAATTGTATGTGTGTATGAATTGCCATCATGTGAAACACACTGTTGCTTTGTATAATGTATTTCTTCCTGCTGCTTTCTCATTATTACCTATCTTACCCTTCTATGTTGTCACAAGTGATACTATGTAGAACTATTTTATTTAAGTTTTGGTGTTAGCATTTAAGAAGTTTATGTCTTCTTTCTCTCTTCAGCTTGTAGGGCTATAATGTGAGGTCAAAACGTAGTATGAACTGTGGTGACAGGTTCCTATATTTTTTTAAACCAGCCAGTTGATCAGTGTACACAAATACATGCCTTCCCAAGTGGCATGCACTCTGACATTTTCTCCCTGGTTTTAGTTTGGAAATACTTTAAACTTTGCTTATAGAAATGTACATGTTACTCTTTTTCTTACAGTATATCAGAATTGCTAACTTGCTGTTACAAGTGTTGGAGTTGGAAAGCAGCACACAGATGTAGCACACAGATTACCAATTTCTCCATCACATGAAAATATGGCCTTGAAACCGAGTCACGTTAGTGACAATTTAATAACCTTTTCTTTTGCCACAGCTGCACAGTTTTACCAACTACCACACTAATACTGAAGAAAGACAATTCTAATGAAAAAAAGCTCTTTTTAAAGGGAGAGAATATGATTGTAATTTTACCGTTGGGCATGTAAACACTGGAGAGTTCATCTCTTGTCACATAGTAAGCAAACAGATAGGTTGATGTTAGTATTTTAATAAATTTGCAGTCATTTAGTCATCTGTCCCACTACACAGGCATTGAAAAAGACTGTGGAGCTTAAGGAATCAAAATGAATCATACCTAGTAGGAAAATGTTTGGCTATCAATTCTGAATATTAATCAAAACTTTGGCTCTTTGTGCTGGGACGGAAGAGTAGGCTTGGTGTCAGTGAAAATGATGAATGATATATAACTGTGTGCTATGCTTACATTGTAATGTACTTGAAGTCCTGCAGTTATTCATCCTTAAGCTTCTAAGGTCTAATTCAGAACTGGTGACCTGGACTTGGATCTAGTTATGGCTTGCAATCACAGTAATCCCTCTCTGGGGAGATTTTCTTACGCTGCACCAAAGAAGAAATTATATGATTAGGTGGAAAACTGGCTCCTATCCTCGTGTTCATAGGATGATTGCAGCATTGAAATAATGGTGGGTCATCTAAGCAAACTGTGAGCACACCAGGAACATCTTTTAGACATAGGTGCTCTTAGTATGTGGTCTGAGTATCTTGCTGTATGGTCTGCCTTTCACATGCTTCATCTTTTTGTCAGTAGGAAAGAAAACAACTGCTGAGAAGAAACAGATTCGGAGTGCTACAAACCAAGAGACAGGGAGCTGGGCAGGTTTCAGAATCCTGAGTAGCATGTATGCCTAGGGAAAAAAAAAAAGCATTTTAATGTGACTTGACTGAATTACAGATCATGAGATGAACTAGTGCCTTTGTAGAAATGTAGTATAATAAATCAAATAATTTCATGAAACGATATGTAAAAGGTTTCTTGAAAATTTTTAAAAAATATTGTTATCTTTAGAAATGGTTGAGATCAATGGTTGAGATCATTGGGTTTGGGGTTTTTTTTAAGTTTTGTTGTTTTTTTTTTGCCTCCAAATATTTGTTTCTTTTATAGCTTTTAACAAGATTCCATGGCCAAAAAGTCACAGAGCAGTTGAGATTTTCACCCTTAGTGGTAAGATCTACCTTCCTGTCTCCAGCTCCTCTCTGTTTGTCACACAAATCCAGCATGATCTGTCATATTTGTAAAGATCAAGATTTGTTATCTTCATGTGACTAAAATGTAATAATCTGATTTCAAAACTGCAGTTGAAGTGTCTCTTAGTTCCTTTAACTCCTCTTCCTGCTTGTGTTTGAAACTTGGAAATCCTGTCGTGCACCAGGGAGCGTTATTATGTGTGCTTTGTGAGAAACACTAAAACCTCATAGTGACAATTCATTGTTGCTGATACAAATCAGGTTTTGGTGTCTGTTGATAGTCAGTTTGCTTTCATACTCGATTTTTTATGATTCTCTAAAAATACATATTCGTGTGCTTTGTTCTGCCCAGTGAATATTTCTTGCATGTGGTATCTTGTTTAGCTTTTTGAATGCTGCACTACTTTCTTTTTTGTCAAAACGGAATGCTGTTTGTTTGGGGTGTTTTCTCTGAAAATGCAGCTTGTGATCTTGAAAATGTTTAACAGTTGATTATTTCATCCAGGTACAAATAAGAATGCTGCATAATATGCAGAATTCCATGAAGAAAGGAAAATTTTCTTGAGCACTTTCTTCCTTTGCTTTTGTCAGTCTCTGGCGGTTGAAAGATTTTATTTTTTTTATTTTATTTTTTTTTCCAATCATGAACCTTGGTACAGCTAAATACCAGACTATGTTTTGTGTGTAATAGGTGTCTTCATCTTTTTTAGCACACTGCTTGCTGCTTGTGGTTGCACCTGGTGTAATACCCCAGCAAAGAACTGAGTGTGTTCAGCAGATCCAGTTTGCGGATTTTTCATTTACACTTGTATGAAAGGTTCCTCTTTTAAAATCAGCCTCCTCTGTATATCTCACATTGTATTGAGAGACCTCAAAGTTAAGTAGATACAATAAGTGTTTGCAGTTTGAAGTCAGCTTTATATAGAAAGAATCAGGAAATTTTAGCAAATTTTGGTTGAAAATATGGAAAAATTGAGCATGCCCTTCAAATTGATGAAATATGGTAAAACATATACTTTCATATGTGTGTGCTTATAAATATGTAAATGTGCATATGCCTGCATACACACACACAAATGTGATCATTTTATTCAGCTTCCCATATTGAAAAAGAGGGGAAATAGTCCATTTTGGGAGACTTCATGTATGTTAATAATATGAATTTTTTTTTCAATAGCATTAAAAGTCATTTCACATTAATTTTCATCCTAAATATGTCTTTGACACTGATGGTAATTTTTAAACCTATGCTTTTGCTGAAGATAACATCAGTACAAACCATCTTCCTAAAGTAAAATAAGTAAAATGCTGGACTTTTCCATTCGTTCTGGAACTGCAAACTAAACTAGATGTTCTTTTGGGAGTGGGATT
>WAAE01003324.1:0-35049 GCA_013400495.1 Nicator chloris
AGCCACTGTCTAGGAATTTTCTTTGTATATATGTTATGTGTAAATACACAGACTCACACATATATAAAGATTTTTTTTCAATCTATTAAAAACTCTATTTTTGTAAAAGAGGAAATGAAAGTTCACATGCTCACTTAAGATGGGTAGTTTTGTACCTTTTATATTCAGATTACTTTCATCAGAACTGAAAAGTGGGAGTGCATGTACATTTTACACTCAAACTTACACCAATGTACAGATATTTTTAAAATCCATACTGTTTGCATAATGATAGTGGAATTTAGCAAGTATATTTGCCCACATGTATAAATTCTTTACCCATCCACAAGTCACCATTTAAATTAAATCTATCTCAATTCCAGGTTAATTCTGGGTAATTATTCTAATATTAACAGCCTTTCATTACCTTTTTTGCTTTCTTGTGCAATGAAAATTGGTCTCTGTGTTCAGGGGTTTGGATGGATGGGGTGATCTTCTGTTTTGTGAAGAGCAGGAGGGTAGATCAGTAAAAGAGTGAGATGTCCAGAGAACTGAAGACAGGCATTGGAAGGGCTGAAGAGGGAACCACTGTTAATAATTTTATATGGGACATCTTTAATGTTCATTGCAGTGGATGGTAGGTTTTCAGCAGATGGTAAAGTAAGTTCTGGTATTTTAATCCATTTCTATCAGAAATGGTGTTGCCGCACAAATATTCTTTTCAAGCATAGAATATCTACACGAAGGAGGAGTTCATCATAAGGAGGAACCAGTAGACATATTGACATGATTGGCTTTGTGGCAGCATGTTCAGCTGTTGAGCAGATTCCCTGCATGATGGTTCTTCGGGAGTTCTAGAGCTGGAGTAGAGGGAAAATTTGATGTTCTGTGGTGACATTGGATATGCAACAAATTGCAGTAAAAGGAAACTATATGTTGAGAAATAGTGGTAGCGGAGACCTGCTACCATCTAACCTATCTAACCATCTCCTCTGTCATTACAGCGTCTGAGATCTAACCTGACTGAATACCAACCTAAATTATACCAAGTGCTAGATGATGGGAAGAGGCTCCTTTTTTCTGTTAGCTGCTCAGAACTCGAAGGTCTGCTGAACCAACTAGGAGAACGCTGGTTGAGTAACACCAGCAAAGTCACCAAGGAGCTTCACAGGCTGGAGACAATACTGAAGCATTGGACAAGGTAATGCTGATGTAATGGCAAATATAAAGTTCTTCACCTATGCTTTTCAGGTCAAAACCATTCTGGACCCAGACATATTTGATTCAGCATTTAAAAGAAAGTACTTTGAGATGTATGTCATAGTTCGACTGCTCTTCTGTTCCACAGAAGTGCTGTTGAACTCTCTAATTTGTAATAAAAGATGTAGCAGATAAGAGCTGGTGCAAGGAAATAAGAAAATACTTTCTTAGATGATTAATTTAGAAGCCCCATGTGCATACAGGTTGATAAGAAAAGTTGTGTGCTTTGCTGGGTAACGTGAGTAGCCTCAGCATGTTTTAGTGGATGCATTGCAGCTTCTGGGTTCTTATGGGTCTATGTCATTGGGAAGGGAGATTTTACTACCTTGCTAATGTTCATATGCTACTTTGAAATTAATTATCTAATTAGTATAAAGATTTGTCTATGAATCCCTGGCTTATGTGTGGACACTCATATTCTGTTATCTCATTTGTTGTTAGGCATGTGAAACTATATGGAGATGGTTTCTGAAAAAAAAAATTAAATTTCTGCTCTCAGATACTTTTTGATAAAGATTTAGGAAGACTGACCCTTCTAATGAAAGTGAAAATTCTGTTTATGTGCATTGGGTGGGGTTACAGCTTATCCAAAGAGGTTTGGGACCTATTTACTGTCCTTCATTCAGCTTTTTTCTAAAGGCAAAACTAAGGCACTGTTAGAAATGGTGAGTGTAGTGGCTAAAATAGGAGCTTCCTGACACCATGCCTGTCTGTAAAATTAATTCACATTTTTTCTGAAATTTGATAAAAATAAAATTTCAGATCTGGCGTTTAGTATGTTCCTCTAACACATGGAGGAAAGACTGCTCAGTTGGAGGCAAGAAGTGGCAATGACTGTTTCAGTCTTCTTTAAATATCTTCCCAGGTATCAGAGTGAATCAAATGAATTGGCACAGTGGTTGCAATCTGCAAAGGAACGACTTGAGTTTTGGAGCCAGCAGTCTTTGACTGTTCCTCAGGAACTAGAAACTGTCCGAGACCACCTGAACTCCTTTTTGGTGAGTTGTTCATGAACCTGGGACACCTATGTGTCTCCAATTACAATCAAACAGTTGATTAATCAAATTTTTGTACTTCTCATCATTCATTGATGAGGGTGTTCTTCAAAATGCTGGTATGTATGCACATTAAGCATTTCTTTGCTATATGCAAGGATTGTAAATCTTGAGGATTTTGAGAACAGAAAACGGTTTTATGACTGAACACAATTTTTGTTCTAACTATATTCTGAAGTATAGCTGATGAATACTAATAGAAAGTACATATTTTAAAGGGAAAGGAGGATATTCTTAGCTTTCTGAGGTTCTAAAACTCCTAAGTAAAATAAAAAAGTACTTAATTATTTCCACAAAAAATGGTTCTGCTTACAGGAGTTTTCAAAAGAAGTGGATGCCAAATCATCACAGAAGTCTTCTGTCCTGAGTACTGGGAACCAACTCCTCCGGCTTAAGAAAGTAGATACAGCTGCATTGCGTGCAGGATTGTCCCACATCGAAACCCAGTGGACAGAGCTTCTCTCACAAATCCCAGCAGTACAAGAGAAGTTGCACCAGGTAAGAAAGCCACTGATGGCCTTTGATATTCCAGAAAACTAAGACTGTACAGTTGGCATGGACTAGTTGCTTCCTTTCTCAATTTGTCCATGTGAGGAAAGATAAGAAAAAAGTTATTCCCATTTTATTGTGGGAAAGCTTACACTTAGTTTTAAATTCTGCCCGTCTAGTACCCATCAGTGTTAGTTGCAGACTTCATAGTTACATTTCTTAAATTTTAAGCAAAGAACAGGTTAAGGTTTTTTCAACACATTGGTATGTTTTCTGGAAAAAAGGATTTCACTTCCTTGTGCCCTGTCAGGTTGGGTAGTGTTTTTGTTCAAATTGAATAGGTTAGGTTCAAGTCTGTGAAGGACAAAACAGATCTAAAAACATTGTTGACTTTGACTAGTGTAGCAAAAAGTGTGTAGGCACAGGAGGCTTTTGGTTGTGTAGTTTTGGGGTTTTAATGCTATAATACTGAACTTAGAGAATTATACTGGTTAAAAAGTTGCCTTAATACATAGTTGCTAGGCGGTTATCAGTGTAAGCTGTTGCTTTAGTTTATAACTTAGAATCCTCTCAGAGTAATAACTTTGTGATTTACAGGGAGAGAGGAAGGGTCAAAGTTCTTAACCGAGTCTGTGATAGTAAACAGAACAGTTTCTCTGAATTGTCTTGTAATGCAAAATGTGTGTGTCCACCTAAAAATGTCATAGAACATATTACTAATTAAATGCAGGCAAGCAGTAGTCTGTCAACTACTGAAACTGAGTTAATGCAAAGTAAGGAATTCTTACCCATTTTCTTCACAACATGAGTTCTAAGTCTGTTATCTCAACAGCTCCAGATGGACAAAATTCCTTCTCGCCATGCCATCACTGAAGTTATGAGCTGGATTTCGCTGATGGAAAATGTAATTCAGCAGGATGAAGAAAATATAAAAAATGTAGTAGGACAGAAAGCAATTCAGGGTTACGTCCAAAAGTACAAGGTACAGAGTGGCAATTATTTTCCATTTGAATTATTCCCATTATTACCACAGTTAAATATATAGAAATATGTAAAATATAAGTGATTTAGGGAAAAAAATTCACCAGCTTTGTGGAGTGGTTGGAATTGTATGCAAGTTAGAACTGTGGAAAAGAAGCCAAAATTACTTTTACTCTGCTGTTTACCTATGGCAGGAATATAATTTTTAATATGCTTACCTTAATTTCTGGGAAAATCCAAAGCAATATGCACATTATTAAACCTTCTTAGATCTGCCAGAGTGGATGCAGTACTCCAGGCAGGGTCTTGCAAGAGCAGAGCAAAGGGGCAGAATCACCTCCCTCCAACTGCTGGCCACTCCTCTTTTGAAGCAGCCCACGATGCAGTTGGGCTGCAAGCACATCGTTTTGGCTTATGTCCAGCTTTTTATCCATGAGAACTCCCAAATCCTTTTCTGCATGGCTGCTCTCAATGAGTTCATCTCCCCAGCCCAGGTGCAGCACCTTGCCTTTGGACTTGTTGAATTTCATGAGGTTCTCATGGGCCTAGTTTCCAAGTTTGTCCAGGTCCACTGCATGGCATCCCATTCTTTAGTTGTATCAACTGCACTGCTCAGCTTCACGTTCTCTGCAGACTTGCTGAGGATATATTTAATCTCACTGTTTCATTGATAAAGCTATAAAAGAGCCCTGGTCCCAAAGTAGAGCCCTGAGGGACACCACTCATCACTGGTCTCCACCTGGACACAGAGCCATTGACCAAAGCCTCTGGCTGCATCTATCCAGCCAAATGCCTATCCACAGAATAGTCCTCCCTTCCAACCCACGTCTCTCTAATTTGGAGATAAGGATGTCATTTGAGACTGTGTCAAAAGTCTTACAGAATTCTAGGTAGATGGCATCAGTCAGTCTTCTCTTGTTGACTGGTGCAGTCATTCCATAGAAGGCCACCAGATTGGTCAGGCACAATCTGCCCTTACTAAAGCTGTTCTGGCTGTCTTGGATCACGTCCTTGGCTTGTATGTGCCTTAGCATTGCTTCCATGAGGATCTGTTCCATGATCTTCCCAGACACAGAAGTGACCCTAACCAGTCTGTAGTTCCTCAGATCTTCCTTTCCCTCTTTGTAAAGATAGGAGTGATGTTTCATTTTTCCAGTCATTGGGTTTTTGCCTGACCACCATGACTTTTCAAATACGATGGAAAGTGGCTTGGAAACAACATCAGTCAGCTCCCTCAGGATCCAGGGATGCATCTCATCAGGTCCCATAAACTTGTGCTTATTGAGCTTCATCAAGTGGTGCTGAACCTGCTCTTTGCTTACACTGGGAGGCACTTGTTTTTTAATTCCTGGTTAATTGCTAAAAAACCCTTCTAGTTGAATTGTGATAAAGATGTAGCTGTTGAACTTTTTTCCTCTGTTTTGCAGGAAGGTGAGAAATTATGGTACTTACATGCTGCTTTGTTTATTCCATTTTTGTTTATTTCTCTAGGGTTTCAAGATAGATTTAAATTGCAAACAGTTGACTGTCGACTTTGTGAACCAATCAGTGCTACAAATCAGCAGCCAGGATGTTGAGAGCAAACGCAGTGACAAAACTGATTTTGCCGAACAGCTTGGAGCAATGAACAGACGTTGGCAGATCCTGCAAGGCCTGATAACAGAAAAGGTAAAGAAAAAACCTAACTGCTCTGGAGTGAACTTTTACAATGCATAGAATAAGATTATAATGGTTGGAAGCCTTTGCAGGTGATCTAGGTCAATCTCCTGCTCAAACAGAGCTCACTTTGCAGTTAGATCAGAGGGGACTTGGTTATCTGAATCTTGAAAATTTCTAAGGAGAGATTCCACAAACTCTTCTGGATAGCTGATTCATGCTTGACCACTCTGGTGAGGGACAAGTTTTTGTCTTGTTCCCGATCACTTGTGACTGTTATATCTTCCCCTTGTATTGAGTATCTCCCACAATAATCTGTCTCCACTTTCCCCAAGCCTCCCTATAAGGAGTGGACAGCTCAGTGAGATGATTCCTTTGCCCTCCTTTCCCCAAGCTGAATGAAGCCAGGGTTATTATTAATTCTATTAAAAATACTGGGTATATTTAAATTTGAATGTGTATACTGTTTTTAAATTCTGAAAACACTGAATTCCGAGAAGGCACTATTTTGCATTGGTCTTCAATGATTTATATAATTGACCCGACAATAAAGATAATTGTATGAGAAGGTATATACTCATTTTTCTTTTAGATCCAGCTCTTGGAAAGTCTGCAGGAATCCTGGACAGAATATGAAAATAATGTGCAGTGCCTAAAAACTTGGTTTGAAGCTCAAGAGAAGAAGCTGAAACAGCAACAAAAAATAGGAGACCAGGCTTCAGTGCAGAATGCATTGAAAGATTGTCAGGTAATGTCTACTTATAAATAGCAGTGTTATCTGTCCAAGAGTTTGAAACAACACTTGATAAATCCATGTGAAATCATAATGTTGGTGAACTCTTCTTGACTCAACTCTTCTTGACTTCAGTAAAGGGGAGATTTCATTCCTAAGGTGCTAGCAATAAAAGAGGAGGATGGAGCCATAATGTCTCAAATTTGCTTAAGGCCAACTAAAGTCATAATTATTTTTATACTGGACATTTCAAAGTATGCCAGGCATACTGAACTAGAAGACTGTCAAAGGAATATGTTGTCATATCTGTTTAGCCAGTCCTGTGGGTTTTTTCTGCCTTTTCACTATCTTTCCCCTACACCACACCTTTTTCCCATTCTTTTTCCATCTCATATGTTCCACCTGACTATTCAGAAAAAAATGGTAGAATCCGAAGAAGTTTTATGCTTTCATTCAGAAGGTTAGGAATTGCTTTTTGTTGGTTTTTTTTGGTTTTTTCCAATATTTAACTGTCCAGAAGAGGAAACAGAGTCATGATTATAAAGTGCAAATATGAGATGAGGCAAAGTGCAGGTATACATAATGTACATAAGTTCAAAACCACCACAGTTTTTCACATGGAATTCATACAAGGATGGCGCAGCAGTGAACTGAGTATCACAGTTGCCTCTGAACATCTTACTCAGAGTAGCACATATTTAAATAGTAAGAAGCTTGCCTCTGGAGCTGTCAGGCCAGAGTTAAAGCTTACAGGTGTACAGGCAGAACAGATACTTTTTAACTTATAGACAAGGCCTCCACACAGTATCAGGTATCACTTAATTTTTGTGCAAAAGAATTTCGTCCTGCCAGATACCATACAATACATTTCTCAGCAGATCAAATTAAAACTCTGTCAGGCCAACTGAATGCACAAAATCTTGGTGTTCTCATCCCCATAAAAGAGAGTGCGGAAGTGTGTTTATATTTAGGTATCTCTCCTGCATGAATTTAATTAATGGGACAAACATAATCTAGCATTCATCTCTTCACAAAGAGAACAGCTGTAAATTCAAATGAAATGTATAAAAGAATTTGCTCTATATTCAATAGTATATTAAATCTTTGTTTCTGTAAAAGGCAAATAGGGTGGTTAGGCCAGATATGTTAGAGGTCAATTTTTTTTCTGAAATTTTTGACATGTTTTCAATCTGTCTGAAGTGCTTAGTTTTAATTCAGGTATCTTTGTGGTTTCAGCACAATAAACCCATACAGCTGAAGCAAGGGTAATTTAACATAGCCTGACATAATCAGCAGTCTGTGCTTGGCTGGAGTTCAAAGCTGAATCTGATTTATCACCTTTTTGGTTCCTTTTGGTCGGGGAAGTTAGCAAATACACTTGGGGAGTTAGTTACGAATGGCAAGACTTTGATCAACAGAGAAACAAATTGTTTAAGAAACAACTGTGTCAGACACTCCCAGATATCCGGTTCAACTAGTACAAAAGCTGGAGTTTATTTATTAACCAATGTTAGTTGCTGCTTAGTGTTATATTAATAAGTGTAGTCAACCATTTTTTCCTGTCATAGGTTAGAAAAAATAATGCATCTTTAATTCAGTTATGAGTTTTAAATGATTAATAAAAAAGCCCTTTTCAAAGAGAACCAGAAATATTTGCTTGTCTTGATGTTTGAAACTTTTGCCTATCTTGCATTCTGAATTTTGGAGCAACCTTGTATGAAGTTAAATGACCTTTTTTAGTGCAAAAATCCACTTTTTGGAAAGTCAGATTTATTATGTTCAACTTAGAGTGTTCGTGTTGTTGTCAGCTGGTTAAAAAATGATGTATTACTCTGGCTGTGCTCTGGAACAAGGTCATGGCTAGATGTTTGAAGCAATGTGAAACAATACAGAAAAAAAAAAGACTAAGAATAAATAGTGCCACAAAAATACTCTCACAAATATGTATAAAGACAAAAATGTGTTGTATTTGTGCAGGCATAAATTCTGTTAACAACAAGTGTTTGCAAGACTGGGGAGAATTTTGCTCCAAAAACTTACCCAACTATCTACAATGTGAAGTCTCTTATGGCAATGGTTCCCTTGTTGTGTTTTGGGATTTATAGGGAGTGAAATTTATTGACAGACATGGGGTTTCAAGTTGACCAGAGTTGTGTTGTATTTTCTTTCTGTTGATCTGTTTCTCTCAGTAAGAAGAGGCTTGGAGAAAATTACAAAATAACCCAAGATCACGTGGTGTACTAGTTAATGTAGGGGTAACACAAGATTGCTGTCACATCACAGTTTGCCTTCTGTATCATCCTGACAGGTGAACACAAATCTGTGCTGTCCTGAAGGCTGCAAGCCTTACTGCCCCACCCTGCTCACACTCAGTGTTTGCACTGCCTGAAGTCCCAGAGCGTCCATGAGTCAGAGCACTGCAGGACTTTCTTGGATCTCCGTGCACCATGCTGTGAAACTAGATAGGTGTCTTCCCAGTTAGGAATAGCCATTTTTAATGAGTTTTTTACTCTTACAAGACAGCAGGAAATTATACAGTTTTATGTAGAGGACATGCATCTATTTAAATCGACAACAAACTGCTAGACTTTAAAGGGAACATAAAATAGTCAATGAAATTGCTGATGAGTTTTGAATGCCTTGAGAATAAAAAGTCAAAATATGGCAGCGTATTTTTTTAAATTAAGGAGCTTATGGGCATCTTTTCTGTATCAAGGTATTATTTAGCCAATTAAACAAGCAAAAATACTCAGGTATCTTACTTTTTTTTTTTTCCCCTAGGAATTAGAAGAATCAATAAGAACAAAGGAAAAAGAAGTAGAAAATGTGGAACAGACTGGTCTTTCTTTGGTACAGAACAAGAAAGAAGAAGTCTCTTCTGCTGTTATGAATACACTGAAAGAAATTAACCATTCCTGGGCCAATTTGGATCACATGGTAACAGACTCCATAAGGGGAAAATTACAGCTCTAGGAATAAGGCATGGAGGCAAGGGAGAATTAACAGTTGCAACTGGTGGATTTCTTCTGTGTTGTAGGGGCAGAGATTCTGAATCATGTCCCTCTTCCCATCTCTCTAGCCATCCATCCCCAAGTTTGTGTGTACACTCCACATAAAATGGTATAATGTTTCAACAATGCTTTTAGTCATTGTAATTGAAAAATTTTAGATGCTTCCTGATATTTACTGTAAAGGTACCAAATTATCTGTCAGGAATAAACTTTTCAAGCCCAGAGGTCTCACAGAATAAGGAAGAGATCAGCATTAATTTTCAGCATTCAAAGTTTGATTGACATCAGCCTTCTCAGGAGGAGTGCATTGTGTTAGTGCTAGCCTTTCTGCTGATTTCCATATGCTGATTTCCCTGCCTTAGGGATTTGTGCAGTATCAAGAAATTTCTCTTGATCCTGCTTTGGACCAAAGTAAAATGAATTTTGACATCTTTACAGTCCGTTCCATCCAACCTTTATAAAGTGAAGTAGAACTTTATGCTATTCGCAGTGTAAGCCTAGCTGATAGTTGTACAAAGTCTTCATTATCCACTTGCTTTAAGATTAGGCATTGAGGACGAGAATTGTGTGAGATCCAAAGAAAGAAAATAATTTAAACAAATCCCAAATAGCTTGAATGCTTTTAACTTCCTTTTGTGTTTATTCCCCCCTGCTCCCAGGTTAGCCAACTGAAGATCTTGTTGCAATCCGTTCTTGATCAGTGGAGCATTTACAAAGGCGCTTACGAAGAACTGAACAGTTACCTGACAGAAGCCAGATACTCTTTGTCCCGTTTTTATCTTCTTACTGGTTCTCTGGAAGCTGTGAAAGTCCAAGTTGATGAACTTCAGGTGAAAAGAGTTAATTTTGTCTGAAATTGCAGGGATGCAGATAACTGTAGATTTTGGCTTAAAAGAAGTAGAAGTGAAGACATGGTGGCACGTCAAAATCACATAACATTAAGGGGAACACATTACAAACCAGCCACTGCATGTTTCATTTTGCAGAAAAATTAATTTGGGATAGTTGTTTTCTTTTTAGATTTTTGATGCCATTCTTTGTAATTTTTAGCCATACAATCAAATTGTTACACGTTTTGAAATCATGCCAAAGGCCATTAAAACTGAAGTTTCTCATGCTACTTCATCAGGCTTCAGAGCTACAGATGCATGTTGAGATCACATTTTTATCTCCCCACCAACCTTGCAGTAGATCGATGATCAAAAAAATAATGTTCCAGGAGCTGAGACATACACATGTTCAAGTAATTTACCATTGTAAAAAAAGCATAAAATACAAGGAGAGTCCTTTTTAAAAATTATAAATTAATAATAATGGAAATAATTTAATTAAACACAAATATTCAAGTTTTTGTTCTGTTACGTAAAACCCCTTTTATTTCAACAAAAGTTTTCATCTTTGAAATCAAAAATAATTATGCAAACATTTCCAGGTGTCTGAAGTAGAAGAATTTCTGTTGTTCTTACTGTGTTCTTCTGTTAGTATTTACCAGCAAATTTGAATTTACACTATAATTTAAATATTTGTGTGATATGAATTCCAGACATATATAAAGCCAAATTATCTAAGCAAGGACAGCACTTTAAAAACCGGGATTTAAAGAGAATACAAGAATGGACTTTACAGCCATTCTTCTAGATTTTACACAGTAGAGAGAAGGAGTTGGTAAAACAATAGGTACAGAAAATTACTTTTTTGCTGATTAAGATTTTGAATATAAACTCAGGGTGAGGTTTGCTGGGCTTTCAAACTGTAATAATATGCATAAAAATACTTCAGTTTAAAAAAAAAGACAAAAGAGCATTTTCAGAGTCATAGAGTGGGTAAGGTTGGAGGGACCACAGTGGATCATCTGGTCCAGCCTCCCTGCTCAGGCACGGTTGTCCCAGAGCACATGGCACAGGATTGTGTCCAGATGGTCCCTGAGTATCTGCAGTAAGGGAGACCCCACGCCCACTGGGCAACCTGCTGCAGTGCGTGGTTATCCACACAGTGTAGAAGTTCTTCCTCAGGTTCTGCTGGAATTTCCTGTGCATCAGTTTCTGCCCGTTGTCTCTTGTCCTGTTGCTGGGCACCATCAAGGAGAGCCTGGAAGCATCCCCTTGGCATGTCCCTTTTAGATATTTATGTACAATAATGAGGTCCCCTCTCAGTTGTCTCTTCCTGAGTCCGAACAGGCGCAGCTCCCTCAGCCTTTCCTCGCAGGAGAGATGCTCCAGTCCCCTCCTCAGCCTCATTTCCCTCTGCTGGACAAACACGCTTCCCTGACAGACATACATCATAGTGGTAGCTGAAAGAGCGAGACCCTTATTTTCAGAATATGGCTTTCTTTATGTTGTTACTTTTTTCCTCTTGTTCTAAACAGGAAAATGTTATTTAGTTAGTTTTCACCCCTCTGTTAAGTTTTCAAATCTGAATCAGTCCATGTGCTTACTCATTCTGTACAAAAGTACTTGTTTAGAATGATTTCTTGTACAAGATACTTGCATTTTGCAAAAATGCAAGATTAAAATTTACTTTTTGCTATATTTGGTATAAAATAAAATTAATTCAAGAACAATCTTTATATTAAACAACCTATTTATATAAAACACATGAAATCAAGTTTTCATTCATAATCTAATGCAATTGATGCACAGTATTTTGAAATGCTTCTACATCATGGAATTTTATTAACTCATGGTTTTGTCTTGTTTTGTTATTATTCTACTGTAGAGCCTACAAGATGAATTGGAAAAACAAGAGAATAGCTTACAGAAATTTGGTTCTGTGACCAATGAATTGTTGAAAGAATGTCACCCACCAGTGACTGAAACACTTACCAACACTTTGAAAGAAGTGAATATGAGGTAGAAAATGTGTTAAACTTTAATTTCAGTAGCAAATCTGTATTTATCCATTATCCAGTTTTCCATTATCCCTGTTTTTCTTACATTTTACTATTTTAAGTTCCTGGGGCCATGGGGGGTTTGTTGGAACAGGCAGGATTATTTCTTTTGCCAAGGACTGGAGTAAAACTCCCATTTACAGCTCATAATAAATGAAATACCTTCTCCAGTGACTATTTGGGCATTAATGTCAGTAGTTTTGTTCTGTGCTTCACTGCCAACCAAGATTCATAAATACCATGTTGGAAAATAATACTGTGCTTGAAATTTGAGAACTGTGTCTGAAGATTTTGTTTGCAGTGTTTCAATGGTTTGCATCAGCTTCCCCAAATTCTAGGCTGCTATTTCTAGTTGTAGGAAGGGCATCATAGACAGGAAGATCTAAGCCCCTCACCAGTACCTTGGCAAACAGCTTCCCCTGCTTGGAATTCAGGGTAAAAGTGTTTACTCAGATACAGGAAGGGAAGATCCAGAAGAAAAAAGACAGTTTGGTGGAAAGTTTGGAATTTTTCTGAAAACAGAATTATACCAAATTTATTTCAATCTATATTCAGTCCTGTCCTAGAAACTGGAAGTGGGAGGAGGAATTATTTAACCCCATTTAACAGCTTCAGTGATGGCTGGCTGAATTTTTGATCCAGAACATTTGCTTTTTGTCATATAATAATTAAGAAATATTGTGATTTTCTTTGGTAAGGAAACAATTAGGCATTTTGGTAACTACC
This sequence comes from Nicator chloris, assembly GCA_013400495.1. Classification (NCBI taxonomy): domain Eukaryota; kingdom Metazoa; phylum Chordata; class Aves; order Passeriformes; family Pycnonotidae; genus Nicator; species Nicator chloris. The sequence goes on from WAAE01003324.1 coordinate 12,778, forward strand.
AAGCACATTTGAGAAAGCATGTGTTCCTGGTTGCTATTAGAGCAAAAAATTCAGTGGAGAATAATTATAGGAAAGAATTCAAAGGGAGATCTGATATTTAATTGGATAATAGAAATATAAAGATTTTTGATATGTCTGGGAGTATTTTACAAGAGAGTTACACAGAGCTTTATGACTAAATACTGTGTCAGAGTTTGGGAGTAAATGGCAGGAGAAGAAATAGTGTCTTGTTTACAGCTGTTCTGGGCCTCTTAGGCCCTCACAGGAATCTGCTGTTGGCAGTGCATGGTTGGTCATGGATGCTTTGCAATGCTGAGGGTACTACGTGGAAATAGCAGGAGGTTCACTACAACAAGTGTGCTGCAGCTCTGACCACCAGCATTAATAAACAGCATCCAAGATGTAGCACAGATCACACACATTGTGACAGCTCAGAATAGTGTGGTTTGGTACTGAAACAGAAATTTCTTGGTTTGGTATTATTTTCACCAAATGTCTGGATTTGATTATTAGCAATTTTTTTAAAAGTCAAGAGACCATGGGAAACAGCAGAGAGAAAGAGGGACACAGATAGTTATTGTGGACTCACAGGCTTCGATGGCTCATGCAGTGTCTGGTTGTTCCCCAGGTGGAACAACCTCCTGCAGGAGATTGCAGAGCGGCTGCGTGCCAGCAGGGCCCTGCTGCAGCTGTGGCAGAGGTACAAGGACTGCTACCAGCAGTGCTCCTCCACGGTCCGTCAGCGAGAAGACCAGACCAATGAACTCCTGAAGACTGCAACCAGCAAAGACATCGCTGATGATGAAGTTACTACTTGGATTCGGGACTGCAATGTATGTTCAGTTAAGCTTTGCAGCTTTTCTCAGCTCTGTGAACTAGAAAATATCTTAAGAGGCTCTCCACTGCTAAACTGTGTAGTTGGTGTTTAGGAATCTTGTATACGAACCTATTTCATGTTACCGACGCAGCCTGGGCATAGGAGAGACAGCTTTATGTCTGCTACCCAAATCTCATGAGTGTCTCTAAATTTTGATCCCTCCATTAGTTGTTGTGATGTTGTTTCAGAAGCTTGTATCTGAAGTCTTCTGTCTGGTGGATAAATTACATCATTTGATTCAGTCTTAAGTTCCTGCTTAAAGAAGGTATTCATGCTTGGGAAAGTATCTCAACAAGTCTTTTGAGTTCTTATAATGGAAAGAAACTCAAAATCCTTTGACTATATTCCCACCAATCAAGACTGTTCATATTTTCAGGATGATGGAGAAGTCTTTATCCTTCCTTATGGAAGGACACCATTCACTCTGAAACCTTGAGATTCTTCCTTTTTCAGGATTGTATCTCAAGGCAGCAGGATATTTTGTCTTCTCTCTGTGCTTACATTTTGGTTCTTTTGAGCTTCAGTTAATGTTAAGTGTCATTGACCAAAAAAATAAAATACAAATTGTCTCAATGTAAGCAAAACTATTGCAGTGAGGAAAAAAAAACCAAAAACATGTTAATGTTTAAAAAATAAATGTGTTCGTGATCTTTTGGAGCATTTGCTGCGATGGTCAGACACCATGGACTGGCAATTCAAATTGTTTGGTTCAAATGATTTATTTCCTGATGTCCCATTCTTTAACAATTATGTTAGGCCACTTACAAAACTTAAGGCCTTGTTGGTAAATCATAGCAGAAGGAAAAGGGAGGCCTACACCTGCGTCAATTCACAGTCAGGGCTACCACTGCTTGGGACCATCATGTCAGTAAATTTAAAAGGTTTCTTTCAACAGTTATTGCCTCATCAGCAACTCAAGCTTGCTCAAAGGTAGTTGAGCGCTGTCTTTTTTCTGTTCTTTTCAGTACATGTTCTTTGACATATCTTTTTTATTCTTCAAGTCATACAGAATGTAACTGTAAAGTTTGATATTGAAATGCAGGAGTAAATATGTTTTCCTTACAGTGCCCGAGTTCAGTCATTTCATTCTTCCTTTAGATCGGGATGATGACACCACCGGAGTGTCAGGTTAACTGTTCATGTCCTTATTCAATGTGTTGCCACAGGATGTACTCACGGATTTGAAAACCGCACAGGAGTCTCTGGTTGTTCTTCAGGAACTGGGGGAGGAGCTAAAAAGCCAGGTGGAGGCTTCAGCAGCAGCAGCCATACAGTCGGATCATCTCTCTCTGAACCAGAGCCTGTCAACCCTAGAGCAGGCTCTCCGCAAGCAGCAGGCTGCAATTCAGGTACACAGACAGTGTTTGCAGTCCTCAAATGTGAGCATCCTGTGGTCCCTGAAAACACAAGAATAAGCTACATCTGCCTGGAAAGAGAGGGTAGTGTTATCTGTTAATCAGCTTTTCCTAGACTTCCCTGGAAGCTAAAGCTGAGAGTAGAAAATATGCTCAAGTTCAGCAAAGAGACCTTGTAAAAAGGTCCAAAATCTGGGAAAAGGATAGCAAACTTCATGCAGAAAAACATGTCTGGAATGCCGAGGTGGCCGTGTTTTCAGCACAATAGTGCTAACAGCTGGATCCACAGCTACTGCTCCCCTGAAGACAACCACTCTTCCCACCTATTTCTTCAACCGTAAAGAAATGAGAGATTCTGAATATTGTGTAGAATTGATTTTTTGCTGTTCCTTTTGCTGTTAGTGACCAGATTGACACCTACCATTTGTGTCAAAGCCTTAGTTTAGGCTTTGTTCAGTAGATGTTGCCAAATTGCTTGTGTCACCAGGGACTAAAGAGCAAAAAATTAGTGGAAGAATGTATTCCATAGGAAACTGTTTGGATGAAAAAGCCACAAAGGTAGCAGCTTCTGTTTGAGAGAAAAGAAGATTTGCGCAAGAAATCCATCAGCGTCTGAGATGTGCTTACAGTATCACTGTACTGTGAGGAGACAAAACACAAGAAAATTTTTTTAATTTAAAATTGCAGTAAGTGTTACTAGTTCTCTCTGCTGGCAATAAACAGAGGAGTTTCTTTCATAAAAGAAAGTTAGAAAAGGTTATCTATTTCAAGGTGAGGAGACATTTATGCATTTTGCTGCAATGTTGCCTTTGCTATGATCAAAAATCCTCTTCTAATCTAAAAAAAAATCCAACTTATTCCACAGTCTGCAAGCAAAGCAGCAGTTACAGTTGCTCCTAGCCAATTCAACTGTTTGCAGATCTATAATGAGAATAAACAGGAGTGTAATGTCAGTAAGGAGGCTGTGAAGATGAAGTTATTAAACTGTGGATCCTTTTGTATCCAAGGCTGGAGTCCTGGACTATCAAACCTTTGCCAAGAACCTGGAAGTCCTTGAGACCTGGATAACAGAAGCAGAAGAAACATTGAAAGAGCAGGATCCCAGTCACTCATCTGATGTCTCAGCAATACAGAGCAGAATGGAGCAACTCAAGGTGACTTATAAACGAAGGAGGTGCTGGGGTTGTTCTTCTTTTGGCCTGGTTATTCGTAGTGCAGGGTGTACACAGATGCCATATATGCATTGTATAGGTGGTAAAGGACTACCACTCATGAAAGGCTAAGACTGAGAACTTGAAGCTTGATGGGAGTCAAGGAATGATTGTCACCTTGTCCCTGAGTGAAGATGAAAAGAGCAGTCAGACTGTTCAGAATAAAATTAATAACAGATCAAAATGGGCATCGAAACTGTAGCAGTTTTTGGAGATTTCCTTCATCTTGTTTTCTCCCAATTTTTTTTGAATCTATTCAATTCCGGTCTCAGTGCTATCTCATTTAGGTATGAAGTAATTTATACGTTTGGGTAACCTGATATACTGAAAAAACATTCGTAGTGCGTACTGTGTGATCTCCGTGTGGGGTCTTGCACTCTTTTTTCCCTCTCCTTTTTTCAGAGGCCATGACAGGAAGTTGCTGAACTTTGCCATCTAGGCTGGTTTTGACACTGTAATCTTCCATTATTTTTCTATCAAGATTAACTATAGACAGAATTCCACTTATGGAGTGAATTGACTATTTGTGTACTGCAGAGCAAAAACCTAAAAATAAAAAGTTGAATCATTCCAGTGGGAATTTCCCAGCCTACAGTTGAGGCTAAGAAACAAGGAAAAAGCCTCACTTATTTTGACAATATAACCATACATCTTCGAACACCAGCTTTCTTCAGCTCTGAGCTGTAAATCCCCAGTTCAGCAAAACACTTCAGTGCAATTTGAGTATACTTCTTTGCACACTTTTAAACATGAACACAGGTCTTCTCCTGGTCTTGGACCAGAAGATGAAAACTGGAAATGCAATTTTCTCCCTGGCAGAGAGATTGTTTACCACTTGGTGGCAACCAAGTCCATTCTAAGTTTAACTAAGGTGCTAGTTCATAATTTTCAAGGCAATAATAATGTGATTCCTGGACTTCCCAGTTATCACTTTTATTGTTTGTTGCAGAGTCAAATGCTGAAGTTCAGCAGCATGGCCCCTGATTTGGACCGTCTTAATGAGCTGGGTTACAGGCTTCCTCTGAATGACAAGGAAATCAAAAGGATGCAGAACCTGAACAGACATTGGTCTCTGATCTCATCTCAGACTACAGAGAGATTCAGGTGGGGATAAAGAAAGATTGTTGTATGGTTTTCTACAAGTTAAAAAGTATACCTTTTGCAGAATACAGAAATGTTTCAGGTATTTTTGTGGACCAAAGTTCCTTTTCTTCGATGTACTTACAAAGAGCAAAGTAAAGAGCAAAGCCATTGAGCTGAGATGCTTGTTTTGCCACAAATTAACGGAATTTGAAACAAGTAGGACTGCTACTTTTCTAAGTATTGACTAAATAAATTCAGTGAGTCAGCTAAGTGGGAAAAGTGTTATCATCTGATTTGAAATTACCAGAATCCAACTCTCTTTCCTTCTTTCTTTTTTTCTTTCAGTAAGTTGCAGTCTTTCTTGCTGCAGCAGCAGACCTTCTTGGAGAAGTGTGGGACTTGGATGGATTTATTAGTTCAGACTGAGCAGAAGTTGGCAGTAGAGGTTTCAGGAAACTACCAAAGGCTTTTAGAGCAACAGAGGGAACACGAGGCAAGTAATCATGTATATTTATATATCCCTGAGATACATACTATTTATACATAGAAGGAATGCACATTCTTTTTTTGAATGATATGATAGCATGCCTTGAATTGAATGGAATATGAGGAAAACTTAAAAACAGAAGCATGCAAATATGTCAATAATAACCAGTGTGGAGGAGGACTTGAGTGTCTGTGTATAATGCATCACCACACCTATGAGTGCATCCCCTACGTTTAGCCCACTTCAGATTCGTTCGTACCAAGGAAACCAAAGCTCCTTTAAAAAGCCTTTTGGCTCTTTGCCTTCACTCATAACTGGAGAAAATCTCTATTCTGATTTTGTTTAATTCTGACTAAATTATCAATGCATTTAGCATTTGAAAAGCATGTTAAAGGAAGAGTTTTCTATTAAGTACTGAGTTCTATAATTCACCATGGGGCCTCCATTTGATAACATTTTCTTGGAGAACAAACTGATTTGATCTTTGCTGCGTGCTAGTCATTTGTAACAAATCAGGAGCTAGCACAGCTTTTGCTGCAGAGAAAAACTGATTCTGAGTTTTTACTAGTACTAGATGCAGAGTTTATGATTCTTCTGTGAAGTCAAGTGGTGCACATTTTTTCTCCACCCATATTGTTACTGCCAAGCATGCTGGTAAAGATCAAGTAAGAGAAGTCAATTTTCATACCAGAGCTCCCATGTGGCCCCAGTAGTTTCAGTTCCCACAACTTTTTCAGCTGACCTTCCCCTAGACTCAGGCCGGATTACAGGAAGAGTTATGTCCTTCCCCCTCTCCTGCCTTATATCTCACAGCATAGTGCTTGAATGAGTGTCTGATAGCAAAAAGTAATTCACAACCATTTTTGGCATACGTTTGCCTTATCATCTAACTGCCTGTGCTTTCACAAATGTCATCCATTTCATTTCCTTTCATCGCTGCCATCATTAACTGGACAGTCTTTGTAAGTTTAAACATCTCCGGTCTCTGAGATTTGAATGTCCAGAAAGCATTACTAAGTGGATAATCTCCTACTGTTCTTGTGTCTAGTCATTGCTATAATTATTTGAAGGGAGTTAGGGCAATCTTCTTGCATTCATTTGTCTTGAGATCTCAGCTTAATTCTTTCCTGAATCTTTGATCTGCACAGATGAACATTACTTGAGCACTCTATTTAAGCCCTTTTTTTGCAACTGTAAAGTCATCTCAGAATTAAGAGGATAAATATCTGTTTTTCTAAATACTGTCATTCATCCTCAAAAAACTAACCTACTTTTATTTTTTTAACCTTATTTTTGGCAGTTTTTATAATCTAAATGTATTCATTACGAAATGTCCTTTTAAGTGCTTCCTGATAGTCACTAAGAATTTCCTTTCCACTCCTTGTGGCTGAAAAGGTCAAATCTCAATTTCATGAGATGCATTTTCACATTTGCTTTGTGTTTTTGAAAATAATGAGAAAATACTCTGTTTCCACTTGAATTCCTAGAATAGATATTGAAATGTCCCCAGCTCTATTATTGCCTTTCCAGTGACTCACAACTTTTGCTGGTTTTTACCCGAAGAAGACCCCAACCACCTCAGTGGCCTTATTTAGAAATATCTTCCTGGTGGAGTTTAAAAGGTGGAGCTTATCGGTTTTGCAGACATCATGTGCTGACACTGATGTCTGCATCAGTCTCATAATCACTCTTACACAGTTCTCCAGTACATGGGACAGTGTTTGGGACTCCCATGCAGTGGGAATGCACTGAGACAAGCACTTGAGAAAGTGCTGGCAGGAGAAGGGGAAGGAACTTCCTTGCCAACTCAATTACCAAATTTTTCCCAGCATACTGGTGTTGTGCATTTCAATGCTTGCCCTCCTTTCCTCCTCATTTGAACTCCTGTTTCTGTGATCCATGGTGCTCTACATAGGAGAATAAATTTGGGTGATAAGTGATCCCAGGTTAGTTGATACCCATAAGAGTATCCCTCTTATATATGGGTGTAAATATGGAAAGGAAGTGGATGGTCACTGAAAGATCTCTACTTTTGTGTAGGGCTTGAGTACATCCACTCTAAGCAGAGTTCCTCATGCTTGATTAGCTTTTATTTCACCTGTCCTCCTAAAAAAGTATTAAAAATTTCCCTTTTGAAGGAATGGGTTTTGCTGGATTTTAGTTTTGTTTTGTTTTGAGATTTTTGGGGGTGTGGAGGTGGGGAGGGTGGGAAAGGTTGGGAGTTTTGGGCAGGAGACTTGTTTAACCAGTTGCAGCCAGTTATATGCTGTTTAGTCTTGATCTGTCAACAGTGCTGGTAGATGCTGTTACCTCCTGTGCGTCATGTCCCCTACCTTGACGAAAATAGATGTGACAGAAAGTAAAATATTTTTATCCTTTTTGCTCAGCTTTCTGAAATTCTCAGTGGCACATTATTGTGGCTTCGTTCATGAGACAATAATAGCATTCAGTTTCCCTCTGATTCAGGCTGAGTCAATGAGAAGTGCCAAGGTATTCAAAGAACAGTATCAAATATTTCTGTAAAGAAATCAGACAACACTGTTTCCTTCTATGAGAAAATGCATGACCTGAGTAGCACTTCAGAGTTAACTCAGTGATTCAGAGAGGAAAAATCTTACTTTGAAAAATTACTGCATCATCTAGAAGACCTAAACTACATGCAATGTGCTTGAGAGATTTAAATGTGCAGGTGCCAGTGGGTGTTCTGCTGGCAGGTGCAGATGCAGGGATTGATACAGCCACAATTTGAACTGCTGGGATGCCATATAACAGGAGTGGAGAATAGTGGCTCTTAGTTCAGGCAAGGGTGAACTTCTATCAACTGCAAATACCATCACTAACTAAAGAAAAATAAATCTCAAGCTTCATACCAGTATACTCGTCTTTGAGTCTCTCTGTAAACCTTTGAACATAGAGTGGGTCCAGTGATGCCTGAGTGTACCTTCACAAACATAAAAATATTCCTGAAGAACCTTATGTAGAAACATGGTCCATTACTAAAAGAAAATAAGTTTTTTAAAATAAATTTAAGTAGTATATACACTTGAGTTATATAACTTGAGTTATGTTTGCTTAAGTAGAAATTAGGTAATTTTTTGTCTTCAGTAACATTTAAGTAAATAAGAGGGTTTAAAAGTATTGTGGAAGATTATTATGCCATTATTATTTGTGGGGGAATTTGGAAAATAAAGATGAAAACTTGGAAGAAGTGGAAGATTGTTTTCTAGCTCCTATACATTGCTGTTTATTTCTTTTAAAGCTCCATTGGCAATGTAAAAGTGTATTGAAAGTTTATATAACATTATCATACTGTGTAACAAAGCAAAAGATTATGAAATTCTTAAACATGTCAAAAAATACAAAGTGCCCTTTCTGTCCAAGCAAAAAATACTCTCATCTGGATTTTGTTGTAAATTGTAATACCAATCACATAACTGTACTCCAAAACATAAAACCTAGCTCCTGTTGATACAATTTGGCTTTGTTATGTTGGTCTTGAGGAACTAATAATAATTACTAGAAGCAGCAAGTACCTCTAAAAAGAGTGTTTACAACATGTTTCTATTAAGGTCATGACAAAACTCCCATTGAATTAATCTGAAATAAGATTAAATGTATGAAAATTCATTTTTATCAGTGCATAGAGACAGAATTAAAATGTGAGATCTTGTTTTAACATCCTTGTCTCCTGTACAACAGCTATTCCAGGCAGAGATGTTCAGCCGCCAGCAGATTTTGCATTCAATTATCTCTGATGGGCAGCACCTCCTAGAACAAGGACAGGTGGATGACAGGTAGACATTGCTGTATTGTTGCTGCTGCTGGTTATGTGGAGTTATGCTTAGACTAGTGGGAGACTTCCAAAGAGACAAGGTAGCAGATGGCAGCGTTCAGGTCATGCTCTTCCGAAGTGGAAGTTGCTATTGCTGTGTAACTGGTTAATCTGTTAATTAGCCAGATCTTAAGACATTGTTTAGAATGCTACGGGGCATGTGAATGCGTTTGGGAATACAACAACCTTCTGAGGCTGCTTCTCTGACAAAGATTTGTCTTGGAATATCAAGGGTGTTACAAATATATCTATTTTGATGTATTTTCAAAACGTCACTTTCACCAAAGGAGCCTGCAGTTACACATTTAGTGTCACTACATTTGATTTATGCCACCTGGGGATTTGCCTCTATCTGGGGGATTCCCTACTGGCATTTAAAAACACCTGCAGCCTTAATGTGATGGAATAGGAATTCATTGTTGCTTGGGATTTTATTTTAAACACTTGTGATCAAATTAATGAAAATCAGTGGAACACCAGTGCATGTACACTGACTTTGCTAAGGTTATCATGGTACTAAGATGAACTATTTATTGGAATGAGAGAAATTTATTAATGCTGTGTGTATCTTATGCCTGCTTTGAAATCAGTAGTAAATCTGAGGGTGAATTGTGAAATCTTCATGATTTACTATGAATTTGACTAATCGAAACTGGCAAAACCTGTGGTTTTTCTTTTTGTGTTCCTGGGAAGGTAGAAGAGTTTTGTGCATTAAGGGTTTGGGGTTTTTAAGGTCTCAATAATCGGATCCCTTTAACTCTCCCAGTGCGTGAAGTGTGAAGTTCTTCTCAGTCAGCCTTCATGAGACTTCAGTGCTTTTCTTGTAGTGTTTTGTAATTGGCTGACAGACACCTTCCTTTTCACTTCAATGTATTTCACTAAGCAAATATATCAAAGTATGAATATTACCGTGTATTTTTATTATTTATCTATTTGTAATAGGGATGAATTTAACCTGAATCTGACTCTGCTGAGCAATCAGTGGCAAGGAGTAATTCGCCGAGCACAGCAGATGAGGGGGATCATTGACAGCCGGCTTCACCAGTGGCAGCGCTACAGGGAGCTGGCGGAGAAGCTGCGCAAGTGGCTGCTGGAGATGTCCTGTCAGCCAGTAACTGAGCTGGGCAGTGTTCCTATCCCATTGCAGCAAGCAAGAGTGCTGCTGGATGAAGTGCAGGTATGTCTGCTGTGTTTGAAGAAAAAGGAAGAAAGCCCTGCCTTTTTTACAGTCCTCACCATTTAAAAGGCTCTTTAAAATGTCTTAGATTCAGCCTGTGTGCTCTGCCAGTTCTTTTTTGGAACTGGCATAACATCAGAAGTGTGATGGAAGCAAAGGTGGGAGTTCATAAAGAACATGAAATAGGGAACTTACTGAGCCCTTGCTCTCAAGCTGCATTTGCTTCTGGTTTTGTTTTCAGCCAGTGTCTCACTGAAACAGTCTTGAAAAGATAGTGATGATCTGCTTGAGGAATGTATGCTAGAGAACAAGGATTCCTTGAGTGTCCATCTTCATGAAAGGGTTAACAGTATCTAGTAAGCAGCTTGGTGTCTTCAAGCTTTTTAGCTGGAAGATGGATATAATAATAATAACCCTTATAAGCATAACAGGCTCTAGAGGAATTCTTTCTCTGTAAGAGCAATTGAGATACTGACGTTAGTGGGGAGAAAGAATTCTTTCATGTCTTCATCTCCTTGGAGAAAAGTTCTAAAGGTCTGCTGCAGTAAATGACTGTGAAAATGTTAGGGTAATGTATTTGGGCCATAGCTCATGCATAAGACAGGACATGCAACCAGTTAAAGTATGGGCTTGTGAGTGAGTTACTGAATTGTAATTAAGTGCTAATTGTAATTAAAAGGACAAAGCTGACGGAAAACTATTAATATTTTCAGCTGAAAGAGAAAGTTCTCTTAAGGCAACAAGGGAGTTACATCCTCACTGTGGAGGCAGGGAAGCAACTGCTGCTCTCTGCTGACAGTGGAGCTGAGGCAGTCCTGCAGGCAGAGCTTACTGAAATCCAGGAGCACTGGCAGATAGTTAGCACTCAACTGGAGCAACAAAAGAAACAGCTTGCTTTGCTGCTAAAAGTAAGTGTGCAATTTCTTCTGTACTTCTTCACCAAGTTTGTGGTTTCTCACTGTGAGCCCTGATGGAAGAAAGCCTTCTCAATGGACAAACACAAATACAGGAATTGCATTTACAGTACATGAACTAACAATTTCCCTCCACTACCTCTGAAACTGGGAGTGGTAATGCTTCATAACAGGCCTGCATGTCAGTTGATGTATTTTAATTGATATTTCCAGAATACTGCCAAAAAAGTATATCCATACCATTCCTATTTTCAAAACAGAGCAAAAGTTTATTTTATTTTGCACAAAATGAGTTCAGTTTTTACACATAATTATATTGGGTTTTAGTGGCAGAGTTTTTCTAGGTGGAACCTGCAGGGATGACTTTTGTGAGAAGCTGCTGGAAGCTTCCCCTGTGTCTGATGGACCCAGTGCCAGCTGGGTCCATGATGGACACACTGCTGCCCAAGGCTGAGCCCAACAGTGATGGTGGTAGTGCCTCTGGGATAACACAGTTAAGATGAAAAAGAAATTACTGGGCAGGAGCAATTGCATCCAGAGAGAGGAGTGAGACAATATGACAGCAGCAACTTTTCAGACACCAAGGTCAGTGAAGGAGGGGGAGGAGGCACTCCAGGAGCCAGAGCAGAGGTTACCCTGCAGCCCATGGTGGAGACATGGAGCTCTACGGTGGAGAAATCCACCCGCAGCCCATGGAGGTCCATAGAGAAGCAGAGATCTGCCTCCAGCCCATGGAGGACCCACACCAGAGCAGGGAGATGCCCAAAAGAATCTGTGACCCCAAGGAAAGCCCACACCAGGGCCATTTTGCTGGCAGGACCTCTGACTCCACACTAGACCCTCGTTGGAGTCTGTTCCTGAGGACCTGGAACAAATCCATGGAGGGAACTCTATCCAGAGTAGTCTGTGAAGAGCTGCAGCCCATAGGAAGAGCTTATGGAAGTTCATGGAAGATTCTCTCCCATGGGAGGGACCCCATGCTGGAGCAGAGGAGGAGCATCAAGAACATCAGGCTATTATCATGCAAGGTCATATTATTTGATATGGCTAACTCTTCATCAAGAGGATCATGAAATACTGGCACAGACTGGGAAACAAGGAAAGAGAGAAATACAAAGGCAGTGGTAGGAGAATATCTTGAAACAAGACAGTTTCAATACAATGCAAGTTTCAGTACAGATTCTGTGTTTTCTGGTATCACACACCTGGCATTCTTTAGGCCCTGACTGGCTTATTAGAAATCTTTTTGTCTTAATATAAGGCTTTAACAAGCAGGTGAGGCAGGTAAAACCATACTGTTACTTGATAGGGTTTGTTTGCATTGAACACATGAAAGATTTTGGAAAGTGTACACATACTAAAGCAGGGTGTAGCTGCTAGAATCCTGATTTAAAGAAGATACTACTGGTACTTCAATCTGCCCTGAATTTGCAGTTTCCCCAACCCCTTTTCTGTTTTTTTTTTTCACAAAGATTAATGCACCTGAATGAAGCTCTTGTCAAATAATAGTGGTGTGCTTAATACAGGCATTCAGGAATGGAAGTGGAAAATTAATTTTGTCAGGGAGAGACTTTGCTGAAAGGATGGAGTTGGATCTAGACAGATTTCTAATAACAGAAGACCTTGTGTATTTCTACTAACAGAGACTTACACACAAAAATGTCTACACATTTCTACACATGACTCAAGCTCTGAAACTTTTAGTATTATTTAGAAGGAGATTTCAGGGCATGTTATTTTTAGGCAAATCAACTGACAAGTATAACACAGATCAGAACTGAAGTCTAGGAAACATTTTGCTTTCAGGACTGGGAAAAATGTGAAAAGGGCATAGGAGACTCCTTGGAGAAGCTAAGATCATTCAAAAAAAAGCTTTCTCAGCCATTGCCAGATCACCATGATGAGCTGCATGCAGAGCAGATTCGTTGCAAGGTAAAGCACTTCTTCTCTGTTGATTGTTGTCTTGTCTTTGCCTGCCTTTGTGTAGTAACCTCTTCTGCTGCTAACTGGGTTTATATTACTGACCATGCAAACCAGTCAGCGATCCCCATGACAAGAAACTATCCATGTAACATATGGACACCATAATACCAGAGTGATATCACCATAATGCAAGTCCCTCAGAGTAAATAAAAATCTGATCAAAGTGGTACCAGAACAGGGTCTGAAAAATACTGTAGAAGGGCTTTATATTGATGTGTTTTTATTATAGAAATTCTAAACTCAAATTTAAACTCATGGTATCTATTAGTGCTTTTTGTTTGAGGTGAAGTGACTGTGGGGGATTTTAGACAACACTTTTAGGCTATATTATTTGCATTTTGGAAGTGGATTACAAACTTGAAAGTATTTTCAATACAGAGGAGTCCAAATCAGTTTTGAACTTCCCAGATACCTTTGAACTTCAGAGAGCTGAGTAGTATCTTAGTTTGCAACTTCTTGTTACAAGGCTGATGTTTCATCCTCTACTGGGGAGTTAATACAATCATAACTGAAAATATTGGTACATTTGGGGTTGATGTTTTCTTTTTCTTTGAGATGGGGATGAAACAGCCTGCTTGACACAGTGAGTTTGCTCAGATGTGACTTAAATCACTGGGTAACACTGCTTGTCTGTTTCATCAACATACTCAAATTTTTATTTGTTAGCAATTTGGTCGTTTTTCCTTGTGTTCTTCTTTTAAGGAGTTAGAGAATGCTGTTGAAGGCTGGACAGATGACCTTGCACACCTCTCCCTGCTGAAGGAGACCCTGTCTGTATATATCAGCGCAGATGATATCTCAATCCTGAGTGAGAGAATAGAGCTCCTGCACAGGCAGTGGGAGGAGCTCTGCCACCAGGCAAGTACAGCACTGAGCACTGACGGCAGCAGTATGCAGGCTACAAAACTGTTGGGAGAAAAATTGAGTCCAAGTGGCATCTTTTAGAAAAGATTCATGGAGACACACCTATATTCAAAAGTGAATTCTTTCTGAGCCAGGGGAAACATTTATTGCCATATTCTAGTGCTTCTAGATCTCTTGAACTTTGTAATGTCTGTGAGGTCATATTTAAATAGCCTTGAAAAATAAACAAGAGTCACAGTGTGAGCTCTGGGACTTGGCATGGCTGGCTGGGAGAAAACAGAAATAATACAGTTACACTTTGCTTTGGTGGAAGACTTGTGTTCAGAAAGGATGTCCCCTCCCCACTCAACATTGCCCTGTTGTGCCTTCAGTTCTGCTGCTAGCTTCTCGTCCTTCAGACTTCAGTGTCTGCATTTCTTTTAGTCTGAGGGTGACTTGGTTGCCTGCAAAATGAGCTGAGCAGTATTGTTTAATTCTTTCAGCTGCATCATGCTGTTAGTATGCTTCTGGCCTCTGATTTGCCCTCCAGGTAGTCGAGTCTTCCTTACCCAGCTTGTCAGATTATCCTGGTGTCATTTCTGTGGTTCAGTAGAGATTGCAGTCCAGATATGCTAGGGCTACCTTTAAATAGTTACCTCATGGAAAGTACCTGTGAAGGCTTCAAAACCACCCCCAAAGTAGCAAAAATGCTTCACAGTTACCAGAACTTCTTATGAGTTGGTTGCATTTGAATGAGCAAACATAGATGCATCTAAATTATGATTCAGTCACCGCTTGTATGTTTATGGTAAAAGAAGGAGCCAAGTAAAGAAGTTTTATCTTAGTTTTGAGCGTTCTGAGTGTTTCAGGATGTAACCTGGTGCAGCCCTTCGTTCATCTGCTGCTTATTTCCGGAAAGCTGTCATCAAGTTTAGAACCACAGAAAGGAAATGCGAGATCATGTGAATTCCCCTGTTCAAGCTAACACAGTAGTTATAAAGCACGTCACTTTAATTTGTGAAAGAGCTTCATCTTTTCAGCTGAAGTTATGATACAAAGTCAGAAATAACGCACATGACAGTGGGGAGGAAGTAAGTCGTTGTACCAATGTCTGAAACTGGAGAGATGACTTTGCTGCTTAGCCTGTGCTGCTGTTCTGATTTCAGTGTCCATCTTGGTCTGCCACTGCAGGCTGAGATGGTACCACAGTTACAGCTATTTCTTAAATGTTTTCCTTCCTTCTGTGTTAACTGCAGCATTTCCTTGTTTGATGTGTCGTGCCTAATCTTTCCTGTCAGGGCACACCTCAATGCTTTGGAATCTCTCAAGATGTCGTGCCTATACACAGAAAATAGTCATCTATGAAATTAGTGTATTGATACTCAAGTAAAAAATTACATTTGCAAAATACAGTGTATCTTGGATGTAGCTTTGTATTCATGTGCTCGTGCACAAATGGCACAGACTTTTGGACTTTGGCCTGTATACTACCTTTGTATCTATTTTTTTTTATGCTTTGGTGAAGCATTTTTCATTTTCATTTAATCTCTTAGACTAAAAATAAACTAATATATTTCATAAAGTTTTATAAGTGAGCAAGAATTGCAAGAGAATACTGTTTTTATCTTCTAATGACAACTTTGGGTCAGAGACGTTATGACAGAAGAAACCAACAGACTACTGAGCTTAACGCTTGGGTGCCTGTCTCCGTGCATAGGATGTAACTAACAGGAAATCTGAGATCAGCACCTACCCCTGAACTTACAGGCAGTCACACAAAGTTTTGCTGTACTACTCCAGTTTGTTTCAATGGCAAGTAAGTGGCTGCAACACTTTTTCAAGGCTAGAGGAATTCACATTGAGGCACCAAGTGTTTTAAGCATGTCTCGAATGCATTTGCTATTTTAGTTTCATTTACTCTTTGCAAATGGTTTAAGGTCTCCTTGCGTCAACAACAAGTTAGTGAGAGACTGAATGAGTGGGCTGTCTTCAGTGAGAAGAACAAGGAGCTCTGTGAATGGCTGACACAAATGGAAAGTAAGGTGTCTCAAAATGGTGACATCCTTATAGAAGAAATGATTGAGAAACTTAAAAAGGTATAGTGTACACTTACATACTCTTGTTTAAGTCTTTACTTGTTTGTGAATTAGCTGAAATTAAGGTTTTACCTTACCCTGATGTGTTCTGCTATTTGTGTTCTCTTGCTATGCAGCATTTTCCTGTCTTACTTGAGATAGGACTTCCCAGAATACCAGAAGATTAAGTGTATGCAAAGGCTGAATGCTTTACTAAATGTCCAATCAGAATTGCCTGTAATGAGTTAAATTAGAGTATATTTCTAGAAGTCATTGTATTTTGGGTTGTTTTGGGTAGGTTTTTTTCATTCTTCTGGTAGTTGCTTTTGTTTATCCATCAAATATATGAGTTTGTCACTCCGCTGTGCCAATCAACTAAAAAAAAAACATTCACTTGTATTTTTGCACCATTCCTTTAGTAGTGTAGAGTAGAGTATATTTAGAATAAGTACTATAAGTACCCTGTCTTCTGATTGCTCTCTACTGTCTAGGATTATCAAGAGGAAATTGCTGTCGCCCAGCAGAACAAAATCCAGCTTCAGCAAATGGGAGAGAGACTTGCTAAAGCCAGCCATGAGAGTAAGGCATCAGAGATTGAGTACAAACTTGGCAAGATCAATGACAGATGGCAGCATCTTCTAGATCTTATTGCAGCCAGGTAAGATAGTTGTTTTGTTTCTAAGTTTTAAGTGGAACACATTAATATGCTGGATGTCATGCATTTAAAATCCTTTATTGTCTGCCTTTTCATAATACATTCTGAAATAAGTTTATTCTTAACCATGAACATATTTCTGTGAAATTCACTTTCCTCTTTTACTTTATGGTACAGGACAACATTTCTTCAAGAAGAGCCATTTAAAAACTTCATTATAATAATATGGTGATGATGGTAGGTTAACAGTTGGACTTTACAGTTGGGTGTCTCTACAGTACAGGATCAGTTGCAATCAGATTTAGTGGGCCTTGCTCTGATAACATCTTACTTTACATCCAGTTTTAAGCACTGGATGCAATTGTAGTTTTTCTAAAAACTTCTTGACAGAGGAATCAAAACAGTGCCTTTGTAGTTTTGGATTTCAAGCAGAGCAGGTCCAAAACTAAGTGTCAAGTTTTCTGTTAGATTATTTTTTTCACGGATGGAGAAGAGTAACTGCAGGTAGATGTATATACACTGGGCTTAAAAACGCTTTTTATTCAAGGTCAAAAGTATAACAGCAATTTTCAGAACTTAAAAAAATACAGGATTGTTGTTTAATATATAAAGACAATTATTTATCTGTTTCAACACTTTCTGTTTGGCTGTGCTACAGCCTTCCTTCCATTACCAACAATAATTTTCTCCAATTTTGCACTTCATGAATCACATAAATTCATTAATTTTATAATTTATTATAACGTATTTTGTAATTTAGAATTTTGTATCATTCTTGGGTGGGGAGACATAAGATGCAATATTATACACTTAAACTGTCTCATTCTGTTGTCATGAAGTGTCAAGTCCTAGTTCTAAACTAATGCATGTAAAATATTATTTACTTTTATTTACAGATCATTTCAACCTACCCTTCTCAGCTGGCATGCTCAACATTATTGTATGCAATTAAACATATAACTCTTTACATTCCAGTGGTCACTGAAGTTAAAATCTCTACAAATTTGCTGAAATTGGGAAATAAATTGTGGAGAGGTTTGATGCTGAGCTATGAAAATTTTGGTAGTTCAGCTGTATTTTAGGCTGGAAATCATTAAAACCTAATCTGTTGATTAGTGTATGTACAATATGCTTGTATTGATGTCTAGTTACCGGTGGACAAAAGGGTTGACCTCCCCCAAGATAATTTTTTAGAAAGCTCCAGAGACCCTTTAGAATATGTTCTTGTAAATTGGTGTGTGTTTCTGTTATGATATTCTGGAATTGGGAGTGTATCATATAACATAATTTTGGTTTCACTCAGCTAGTAAAGGCAGAGTAGTTGTTCTGGTATTGAGAATAAAATACATCTTTTCATGTTCTGGATGCCTGACAGCATTAATAAATTATTAGAGCCTGCAGACTTTTCTGCAATGCTACAGTAATCCCTTGCCAGGAGCATTTTTCTTGTGATTTGTTTCCTACAGCTGTGAACTAATAGAAAGTGCTGTGTGAAAACGCTTTAGTAATATATTATGGTAATACATGTCCAGTCTGAATCTTTACCTGTCAATTTTGTACTGTGTGGTGAAACTTCTCCAGTCACCTGTAAAACATCTTTCTTTGTCACTATTCTGTTCCCTTACCGCTTACTCTTAATTGCCCCTCCGTTCAGAGGGGGTCTGTAACTACAGAAGTGACAGCTGCAGATTTGTCTCTGCATCAGAGACTTCCTTTTTTTCCCTTCTAGAACCTTGTAATCCTTTCAGATGAATTTTTCTGTCACGTCAGCCTCGTGAAAGAAGTTGCCATTGTTTACAGCCAGGAAACAGTGCTATTGCTGCAACTGCTCAGGCTTGGCAAAGAACGTTTTGTGTGTGTTTTCATCCTTTCCCCTACCTCTCCCAGTCCACATTCCTGGAGATCAAATCTGGCACATGTCGATGAATGCGAGTTTTATTTAGAAACATGACCACTTGTCACCAGCCAGTGTCATGTTCTCAAGCAACGGCTGGTAACATTCGTTTGGCGTGGAACATTTTCTGTACAGTACTGCCCAGCAAAGTGTGTCCCCTTTCCTCCCCCCGCCAAAAGAGCAGTGTTTGCAGGCTTTGGGAGTGGAAGTTCTTCTTTTTAATACTGGAAAATTTCATGGTTGTGGTGGAAGACTTGCGTGCTGTGAGGATGGCGGAGGACAACAGTGTGGATTCAGACCTCCCAGACTGTAACTGTGATATCACAAGGCAGGCAGCTATTTTTCTTTGCTTTTGATTGATACTATTCTTTCTGAAGTCTTGGTTTGCTGGGAAACTGACTGAAATATTGATATGTAGAAATCAGCACTATAGCTAGAAATTACTGTTTTCTGCTCAATTGAAAAACAGTTGACATTGATAACAGCATACTTTGTTTTACAGCTAGTACTTTTGGATCCTGGAATAATTTTTCCATGGTGATGGAGACTTAGAACTAGTAAAATCTCTTAGCTGTCTGAGAGAAACTGTGGACTGATTTTACTGCTGTTTTCAAATACGAGAGCATGTGCACACATGAGAATAAACAGACTGTATCTGTCTGCTTGACATTTGTGTCATCAAAGGGTCATGACTACAAGCAAAAGGCGGGGAAGGAAAGAAGCTGTAAAGACAGTATTTCAGACTTAACTTACCAAAGCCTTTCTGTCTTGTTCATATTAATGACTGCTTTGTAACTCCATGTAATACTTGATCTCAGCCTACATCATCCTGGATTTTTGATTCAGCTTCCCTTTTTCGCTTTTTTCATTATCTTTTCCAGAAATTTAGCTCTTGTTCAGAGTTCTAGAAGTTCAGGCTTTGAAAGAGCAAACTGATTGGAATAGTAAATATAACTGGCTTTACTAATGTCCTACTACACAGTAGTTCTGTACTTTGGAAAATAAATACTTTTTTATTCATAAAAAGATGATTTTTAAGCTGATCTTTTCAAAGCTGATTTTAATAATTCAACTTCTTTCACTATTTCAGAGTGTTTCTTTAAACTTTGTCTACTGTTACAAGTAGATACTTTTTTAAAAAACACTTTTTGTGCTTTCTGGTGTCTACTGTACAGACTTAGCCAACATGCTCTCACTGAGTTTTTTCATGTGGCTTTTAAAGTTTAATATTAGTAAGCAGCTGTCTAAATGACTAATGCAGTAGTTATGACTTCTATATGATGCATTTTTCTGTACTTACAGGGTTGTTCCCATTTAGATTTAAGTGGAATATAAGACTTTCTTCTTTAGGACTAGTTGAATTAAATATATCTGTGCTTAATTTTAGTTCCAAGTTCTTTTCCCACTGTCTTTGCCCGATGTAGAACAATAGACATTATTAGTAGACAATCTAAAGTTACTGCTTTCTTGGGGAAATTGAGGTACATTAATTGGAACATGAAAACATAAGTATCATAAGCCCATTCAAATTGTTAGATGATTTTTCATCAGTAAACCACGAAAAAATTGAATTCTGCTGTATTTTCCTGTCTGAGAGTTTAAGTATTTGTACATGTAACAAGACTGGTGTGTGTGTTTTATGAAAAACAACCTTTAAACCAACTGTGTCATGGTTCCAACCCTTTGATTCCAGTGCAGAATTTTTATTATCAAGGAGAAAAGTTATCTCAAGTCTTTCACAGTAACATAGGCAGTTACTGTGCTGCCTAGTGCTGCAACAAAAGCATGAAGTGATCATTAGAATCATTAACATTTTAAACATTATCTTGCAAGTGAAATCTCAAAACATCAAAATTACACTTGGCTAGGGATCCCACATACCTGATTTATAATTTGACCTTTGTCTCTTAAGCAGAGCTTTTAGAGCATAGGCAACTTTGCCACCTGAAATTCAGAAAGGAAAACCCTCAGACATGTTAGATTGCATCTGTTATTTGATCACAGATGTGTTTTCAGTGTAGCTGGAGACACAACACTGTACTGCAGTTCAGTCAAAAAAACCCCAAAATCTCAGCAGACTCAAATAAGCACTTGTTTATTTGTTTCTATTCGTACCATGGGCAAGGAACCTGTTATGTTAAACTCAGTACAAGAAAAAACAGTGTTAAGGGTAGATGTAGTGGGGGGACAGGAAGGAAGCTGTAGGGTTTGGGTTTGGTTGGAGTGTTCTTTTAGTATGCCACACTGGTTTTCTTTCTCTGTCTGAAGTAACTTAGATCATGTGACTCAAAATAGTGGTAGTTGGCCCAGACTATTTTCTGTGCTCTGGCAGGGATGTACTCCTGTGCAGTTTGCCTGAGGCAGAGAGCGCTTTCTGCATGATGGACCCTTTATAGTTGTTACAGGCAAAATGTAGATGAAATCCAGCACTGAGATTAGAGTACCACACAACTGCAAACAAAAAAATCCCGGTCCACAGCTCGGTCTTACAAATGATCCAGTGACATTGCTTCTCCACAGGGCTGACATGACTCATTGTTCCCTTTCCCTCTCCAGCAGGCCTGCAAAAGATGAGTAGCATCAAGCCTGGAAAATATAGGCAGAAAATGGGCAGGATTTCACTCCTTTTAAATAATGTCAGAGATTGAAAAGCTGTATGTGACTTCCAGAAGGGTGATAACCAACCTTCTTTGTCACCCTATGAGCAAGTTTCTGTTGGTTCAAACCCACAGAACATTGTCTGTAGAACCATAGGTGACAAGGAGATGGACAAGCAGAGGGTGCTCTCCTGCCATCTCCCCAGGCCTAAATACACAGCTGTGTTATGAGATAGCCTCACGATGAGGACTGAGGCAGTCTTTCAGTAGAATTGTATTGACTTCAGTCCCATTGTAGACAGATTTTCAGATTGCCCAGATTTTTTTCCAGTTAGCAGGTGGGGTTTTTTTACAGATCAGAACCCTACAGCTGTTGATTATGAGACTCTGGCAAGGAAGCTGTATTTAAGACATTCTTAAATAGAGCTGTTCTTAAGGGGTTTTAGCAATAAAGACCCACGGTTTAACCATCTGTGAGCTAAAGAGAGGGCTATAAAGAGAAGAAAATTGGAAATATTTGACTTTTATTTTTTTAAAGATCACATTAATATCTCTGTGATTCTCTTAATGATCAGCTGCAACTGCTACTTTCAATATCGAAACATTTGATAAATTTGCTGTTTAGTATTGTGAGAAAAAAATGTGAATTGCTTAATTTGAATTATAGGATAGTCAGGTGGCATTTTGTTTCTTTAACAAATCTGTCAATCTTGTATTTTTCAGCCCAACTTAGTCTGTCTGTTCCCAACTGCACTCAACTTTTAAACCTTTCTGATCTTGAAACACTTAAGTAGAAGGGAATAAAAAGGAACACTACTCAAGATTGATTTTGGTACCACACAAACAACGAAAAAAGGGAACTTAGAAAAAAAAATCAAAATCCCCTAATAAAGTATGTTATGAAACATGGGGGTAGGAAGCAGAGAATTACTGAAGGACAATTTTGTAGTTCAAACAGATTGAAGCAAAAATTATTGAGATAGGATGGAAGTTTAGTTGAATTTATTCACTCTCTAAGCTTAATTCCAAGGTCAGGAGTCCAAGAAAAATACTGGTTAGAAATCATTATGCAGTTCCATTGCAATTTCATCTGTTTAAGCCTGAAATAGTCCAAAAACACCAACTTAAAGCAGCCCTTGGGATTCAAGAATTCTCCCCAAGTACTGAGCTGGACTTCTTGCTCTGAAACATATTTATTCAAGGATAGGTCTTTACCCTGGAACAGGTTGCCCAGAGAGGTTGCCCAGATGGTGTCCCATTCCTGGCAATGTTCAAGGTCAGTCTGGATG